>CAUYRT010016178.1:0-21548 GCA_963574885.1 Lepilemur ruficaudatus | reverse complement strand
CCTGTCTCTACTAAAAATAGAAAGAAATTAATTGGCCAACTAAAAAATATACATAAAAAACTTAGCCGGGCATGGTGGCACATGCCTGTAGTCCCAGCTACTCGGCTGAGGCAAGAGGATCGCTTGAACCCAGGAGTTTGAGGTTGCTGTGAGCTAGGCTGACGCCATGGCACTCACTCTACACTGGGCAACAGAGTGAGACTCTGTCTCAAAAAAAAAAAAAAAGGATTAGTAGGCTTTCTAATTCAGAATTTTATACTGTCACACTGAAGTATTTGAAGTATAGCTGCCTTGAATTTACCCCTACATAGCTAAATAATGTGGTCTACTCAGAATTCAAAATCCCTAACGCTGTTTTACTTAGTTACTAGTGGCACTAAAGACTGTATGAAAGTAATCGCCTGACAACAAAAGGGATCATTTAGGCCTTATTTAGAAGTAATTGTATTGGTCCTCTTCACTTTCGTAAGCCCAAAATTCTGGAAAAAACCGGGATTCTAGATATTCTGTATGATTAGCAATGTCAGCATATTATCAAACAAGCACACAAAGTTAAATATTACCAGCACACCATTAATTAAACTAATTTCTTCAAGACAGAATGGGAAATTCTCTACTTACGAATATCTATTCGTTGTTCCAACGGTAGGGGGTTGTTTGTGCGTGATACAAGCTTGGTAAGGCATGTAGCTGCCAGTAACTGGGAGTAAGATGACTGTGAAAAGAGGGAGAAAAAGGACTTGAAATTATATTGGGTAAGTTAGTCACAGGGTTTTTTACTTGGAGATCTTTACTCAGATTCAAGAAAAGGCATTCAGTTTTTCTATATTTGATCCTCTGGATTTTGGAGGGTCTGTAATTCTGAGGAAAAATGAGCCTCACATAGCATAATGCTTATTTAGCTGACTTTAGTCATGAACGAGGGGCACTGAATCCAATGTGGGCATCTGCTTCACTCTGAGGGATGGACCCTGGAGGGCATCTTTTCAGAAAGATATCAGATCCTTAGAACAAAAATCTCTTCTCTCATTTAATCCAAGAAATCTCCTTCCTTCAGTATCTATTAAGATGATGTTTCAAAATGTTTCACCTGAAAATATTTCTATAGTATTTCTGTAGTATAAGAAAGAAAAAAAGATAAGCATTAGAGGGCACCACCACACTATGCTGTGTAGTTAGTCCCCAAGTTAGATTTTCCCATCAGCACTGCGATCAATAAGCTATAGAGCTGGGGAATGAAGTAAACTTTGTAACAATTATTTGTGAAAAAGAAAGAGTATGCCCTAAACAATGGAATGGCATCATCACATTCTCAAATGTGGCTTTTAATGAATTTTAACCTTATGGAGAATCAAAGCATTCCATTTGATCGTAATATATAAGAAGGAACCATGCAAGAATTCCTCCATGTGGCTACACTGCATAATGTCATGTCACAGGAACAGACTAAGAACCATTAAAAATAATTTATTCAAGGGTCAAGGATAATTTTCCATGAAAGTAAAAGTTCTTAACACAGTAGGCTATCCACTTATGTTAGTATGGTAGTAATACTACCAGGTATAAAAATTTAAGATTAAGTAAAAAAAATCTATAAAAGAGACTTGACAAGTGACTTTTGTTCAACACACCTGACCATGGCTTAGACTGATTCGTTAAAGCAGATGTGTCAAACCATTAATATGCAAGAGAGGCTACTATAATTATAGTATGTAATGTATAACTATAACTACATACTACATAATGTGTAAGTAGTTTAATTTCAATAGACCTACCAAATCACTAAGAAGTCAATAGAGAGATTAAAAAGTAAGAATCCACCACAATTAGGTGCTTTTAGTATTGCACCAATCCAATTTTCTTCCAGCTTGCTGACTGTCAATGAGGAGGAGCCGGAGTTAACAGCGTCAGACATTTTACTGTGGGTTCCAGCAGGAGTCAGCTGAAGAGCTAGCTGTGCATCTCCCACAGGACAAGTGTCAGTAGATTAATCCAAAGACCAAATGATTTAAAAGACATATACAAAAAATGACATATGCAAAACTTAGACCACTACATAATCTCTGAGCATGACCATAAAGGCAGCTGAAAAAAGAATTAGATCCCTCAGCTACCAAGGGATAATTTTAGCCAACTATAATTTGTTCTATTTATTGCATAAACAATATTATAATAGTGATGAAAATTCAAAAATGAAGTCATCTAGAATTCTACCCTCTCAACAAATTAACTGCTTTCATTTTTTCACATTTCATTCCAGTTCTAAGGATACTTTTTCAAAAGTAAATTTTTATTAACCAATTCTTTAGGGATATACTGTTGTTCAGGATATAATACTGTATTATCACTTCTTCATAGTAATAATGACTAACATTTGTATTTTTTTTAGTGTCATCCCTTTCATCTGTGAAGCAAGATAAATACATGCCTGGAAAGTTGTTTGAGCATTAGGAAAAATAGGAGGACGACACTTGATTATGGCACTGCTTTGCTAAAAGAAGGCTGGAACTTGCTGCCTCTCTCAGTGCCCTTTCATGGTACCCTGGGGGGGTTCTTACCCTTCCTTAAACTTCGATCTCAGCAAAAATAGTAATTTTATTAAATTATGTTTCATTAGAAGCATAATTTTATCACTACAATGCCATTATTAAGCTGGAGGAGGTTCTAACTCCATTTTAAATCCTACACCTTGTAACTTTTATTGTCAAGGTCATTTTTTTTCCTGGACTTGTAAGGCACTAAGTAGCAGCTATGGTAGAGAGAAGGAAAAACACCAAGAATGAGGATCTTGCACAGTGACAAGGACTTTGGATACAAAAGGTCATTTATATACAGCCTGTCTTCTTCTGAAAAGGACAGGAGGTGGCACTTCAGTGTAAACACATAAAACAAGTCCCAGAAATTTGATTCAAGATGAGAAATGCAGGACTAGGGTCAAAGATTTTCCTGATGAGGCTGTATGGGCTTTCTTGCCCACCTGGCAGGTATGGTGCTTTTCAAAAGTGAAAGTAAGAAGTCAGGGACACCTACAAGAATCAGGGAACAGAACTAGCCCAATCCATCCCTAAAATTAGAACAGAATACTATTTCCTAAGCCTCCAGTATCCTTTAGAATTTTTTAAATCTTACGTACACTTCCTCTTTCGAGGAGTAGCTGGCACTTGCTCAGGCAATCGGGGCTGTTGGTAAATTCAACCAAGGCTTTCTCTGCCTGGAGTCGAGTGGTTGTATCTGTTGTTTCATACAGCTGTTTGCACAGATTTTCTAGTTGGGCCAGGCTCTGAAAAAGATCAGTCAGGAAAGAAATTAGCCCAGCCTACTATATATGCAAGGAACTGTGCTCGAAATTACTGGACAAAGATAAATAATAATCAGTGAAGAGAGAATTGCTTCTCAACTCTGAGGAGAACCTGTGTAGTCTTTATCTAATAATAACCGTTTGTAGCTCTCTTCATTTGATGCTTTAGAAGACAAAATGATAGAATGATTAAAATATCTATACTCTTTTTCAGTCATTCCCTTGGAGACAAATCACAAATAATATATTTTTTCTCCTTGCAAATGCCCATCCTCCTAAGCTTTTCCAAAAGCCTTTCAAATAAAAATTCAGAATTTACTTATTTCTGCCATCATTTTAAAAGTATTAAATACTATAGCAATTGCTACTAAAATTAGGCACATAAACATATGATGTAAGTGCCACATATACCTTTACATAGTTTAAAATATCTTCCCTTTGAGTAGTAATTAGCTTACAATGATATATACGTATAAAGATGGTCACCTCTATGAGAAAATCTATGAGAAAGCTTCAGAATATACGTACGCACCTTCCTCCCCGGATCCCTCATGTCTAAAGCTCAGCACACTCTTCAGTTGTACTTTAAACTCTTGCTTCAGTTTCAAATTTAAAGGGTCAAAATAAATTCAACCCTAGCATATGCTCACTCACAGATAAGACAAGGGAAACACCCCCAAGCAAATCCTTCTCTCCAAACCTTGAACCAGTTCCAGGGAGATAGGGAGGGGTATGGGTGTGTGCTTTGGTCAAAAAAGCCAAAGGGATGCAAAGGTACTTCCGCTTAATGTCGTATTTAAAGGAAGAGAGAAAGAACTAGTTAAGAATATACTTAACTACCACCCTTCACTGACGGAATAGGAGAGTAAACATCTGTTAGGCTTTAAAGGAATGGTTTGGACTTTAAGAAGAAATAGGAGGCTATTTTCACCAGTAGCAAACAAGATTTGGTTTAAACAGTTTGAGGGACCCTACTATTAGAAATGACAATTCTGACAAGAACAAAAATAATAATTAAACAAACCAACCTGTGTAAATTGCCTAAAATATATTACACAGCCAGTCTGCCCAAGGTTTTTCATTATCACTTTATTTCATTATGCTGTGACTTTATAAATCACAGCTTCTCCACTAAGCAGGAAAGCCCTTTGGGTAGGATTCCTGTTTTACTCAACCTGATTAATAAATTTCCAACATTAACCTAAAGGAAATAAGAAAAAACGAATACTGACACTCTAAGATCTTAAGTCTCACTCCAGAGAGCCCCCGAAAAGGATAAAAACAACCCTGCCCTCAAAACAAAACAACCCCCCCCTTCAAAACACTGTAGGACTTGATTAGGCTTATGTTTCACTGTTTCTGACTTCTAGGGGTCCCACTCACTGTCTCCTTCAATCCAAAAGCACAGAGAAAACTGCAGCTGCAAAGTCAGATCTCAAACAGTGAAGCTCTACAAGCAGTGCCTGATTTTTTCACATGGCTTACAATCACAAGAAATAGAAGATAAGGCCTATTACATATATTCCATGAAATACATGTAAAAGTCATTTTTATGCTTGGCAGTACTGGTTCAAGACCCTACTGAAAACCGAATCAGTTTAATTATAAACCCCACATTCCTAAGCACGGGATTAAATCTCCTTCACAAGGTTTTGTCTGTGAAGTCTGGTTTTCCCCTCCTATAAAATGATTCACTTAAAAGAAAAGGAATGAATTATTTTAAAAAATAGGTAACACAGAAGACATCACCAGCAGGACACTGTAACTAAAATGAAAAGCCAGCTATAAACTCTGGTACCAGGTATGGGGGGACAGCAGCTGCCTCATAAACTCCGCAGCCATCACACACTTTGAGCTTTCCAACCTTCTTAACAGACACTCCCTAAACAGTCCTGCTGCTTAAGGGATAATGATGCTCCTCAAAGTCTGATCAATCAGTTCCCATAGCTCCCCCACCGCAACTCTTGTTTATGTTTATTACAACAAAGCTGTTCACATGACAATGGCTAAGCATCTGTCACAGGTAGTTCCTTACTGCTAAAAACCTAAATGCAGGTTATGGTGGGCTTTTTTTGTTGCTGTTGTTTTGTTTTGATTTGCTTTAATTTAGCAGACAAAACATACTGCAGGGTAAGTCTGGTAATGAGTTCTCAGCTCAGGAAACAAGGCTGTTTAAAAAACAAAAAGTAATTTGACCATTTACACAAACAATTTGAGGAACTACTGCTCCATTTCTTTGTTGCCAGAAGAAGAAATGGGAAACAATTTTGTTTTCCCAAACAATTAGTGGAAACATCTAAAAAACACAGGGTCATTTTATTTGGGTTGCCCATATTACCCACGGAAGGAGAGAGACTTGAGTGAGACGTTTACATTTAAGCTCTTTTGGTTGTTAGTGTTTCCAAAGCAAATCCAAGGTTAGGTTATTCTGAATCACCATTTTTTTGGACCCAGCATAAAATAATTTATCCTACACGATTATTTGATTAGCCATTAAAACTAGTACTTCACACTTAGGGTGGCAAACAACATGTTACAGCAGTCTCCTCGTTTGCATTATAAAACTGATGTTCGATGCTTTCCTATTCCCCAGTTCTTATTAAGGACATTTATTACGTGATGCCACTTTGGTCACAGAAAAGCCTCCAGAGAAGAACGTCTATTTTCTGTTCCTGAGATTGCCAAATCTATAATCCACAGAGAAACTTCCACCTGGTCTTGCTGGAACAGTGAAGCACATTTGGGGAAGTAACTTTATAAAAAACTGGAAGGTGATCTTCAACTAGCAAAGTACAGCTTTAGAATAAGAAATTCAAGACGATTAACTCCCAAACCTAGAACCAGACTGATTTCAACAACCATAATCACTATGAAGGTATGAAAAGAATGTATCTTCTTTAACATTTAGCAGCATTATTTTATACAGTCTTTTCAACTTGGATAAGGAAAATGCAGCTCGGTTATTCTCATGTCAATATAAGGTACAATTTGTTGAGACTACAGACCTCAGAATATAATCATTTACCTAACAAGTTGCCTCTAGATGATAGGAAAATGAAGATTTTGTTTGTACATTAGATGTTATGCTACTCCACAAAGTAGAATACCTTGGAATTTAATTTGTATAATGTTACTTTTTAAATAGCCTAATGGTATATACTTTTAAATTAGCCTCGCTGCTTTAAAAATATATATATATACAGTTGGAGATTTCCAATCAGAGACTAGCATACAGGCTTTTAGGAAGGACTCGATGACAATCCCTGTTAACTTAGCAGGGTGCTGAACTAGAAACAAGAATAACCCTTGGAGGATCAGTCGTATCTGTAGGTTTTAACCTGACTGCCACCCAACCATCTGAAATGAGCAGAAGCTACCATCATATTACAAAGTGTAGGTGCAATCCAGAGAAGTTCTAATGAAGACAGAGTAGATTTAATAATTTTATAGCTGAATTTTCATAATTAGAATGCCTTAAATATAAAAAAAACTGCTGAAAAATCAAGCCATGTTCAACCTCTTCATGAACTCCATTAATTTAGATTCCCTTAGTTGGAATTTTTCTGTGTACTAGGAAATATGTTAAGTAAATTAAAAAATGCATACTGAAACTTGCCAGAAAAATGAGCCATTTTAAGGATCTAGAAGGTTAATAAAATTGACATATCAATTACACTTTGTTTTTAAAAATCTATTCCATAAGGAATTCTTATTGCCAATAAAAATCATATATAATAAAAAAACTTTTCCAAATTCAGGAACAACAATCATTGTCAGGTTACAAAAGCAAGTGGCAAAACAGAATGCAGAGTATATTATTAATATGATTGGTGACATATGTTAGTAAGTTTATAAAAGAAAATCTGGATGAATACAAACCAAACAATTATCCCTAACGGGAGACTTTCAATTTCTATGTTATATATTTCTGTATCTTTTGAATTTTTGACCACAACCATACACTACTGTGTAAGCAGGAAAAAAATCTCAACCATACAGACAAATATTTTTTAAAAGGGCAATTTAAGCTATGTTCTTTTTCTAAGTTAACTTTTGTAATAAGTAACATTTTACTAATTAATAGCTGATTCTGTTACCAATCAGAACTCATAAAACCAAAAAGGAAAAAAGCTATTCCAAAGACTAATTTTTTAAAAAGTGTCTGTGTTTATTACTAGTTCTATTTCATTCATTCTTACCAATATTGGTAGTTTAAACGGCCTGAAAAGAACCCTCAAGGCTTCCTCTTGTTTATAAAGTTAATCTGGAAGGCAATGTGAATGGGCCACAGTCATCTTGGTTTTACACATGTATCAGGTCAACTCTCAGAAGTTATTTACTATGGTGGAGTCAATGGAAGAAACTAGCTAGTTCTCTAAACAAGAATGTTTATAAATGCAAACTATTTATTTTTAAAAGTTAGTTTACAAAAAACGTTTACAAAGCCAGTGCAAAATACTTATATGTACATCACAAGAAAAATATCCAAATGGCCAATAAACAAATGACAAGGTGTGCAATGTCAATAATCATTAGGAAATATAAATTCAAACCATGCTAGAATGACTACAACAAAAAAGCCAAGATCAAGTGCTGCTTAAGATGTGCAACAGCTGGAACTCATATGCTGCCAGTCAAGTCTGAATTGATTCAAATACATTAGAAAACTGGTAGTATCTATTAAAGCTAAACATATGGCTACCCCATGACCCAGATATTCTACTCCTAGGTATATACCTAATAAAGACATGTACTAAGTTTGCCCCTTCCCACCCAAAAAAATGTGCAGGAAAATTTATGGCAGCACTAAATGTAATAGTTTCCAAATGGAAAGCCAAGTGCCCATCAATAGTATAATGGAGAAATGTTTCATTTCTTAATCTGTGTGCTGGTTACCCAGGCATGTCTACTTTGTGAAAATTCACTGAGTTTGTGTTTCTATAATTTATAATTTGAGTATTTTTCTACATGAATGGATGAATGCCACAGTTCTCCTCAAATTCTCCAGGTATTTATCTATTACTTTCTGATACTAATGGAGAAGTTGTTCACCAATAACCTACAGCTGCACTTTAGATTTAGAATACTTTAGTTTTATATCACTTCATGCTTTTAGCACCATGACTCCCATTAGCTTCTCAGGGAAAGAACTAAGGTAAGACTTTTGGATGCATCTGGGGACAGTCTATTCCTGACAGTACTGAGAGGATGAGTAACACTGTTTGGATGCGGATGCTGTGTAATGTCTACAGCCGTAAAACAAGATAAAATACATATTTTCAGCAAGTGATAATGCTACGTCAGAACCTTGTGTGCCTGAGATAAGGGTGGCAAGTCTGCTAACACATGAGACTGCAAAATTCTACATTTCACTTCAAAATACTAACCAATTCTAACATGGAACAAACACTAATATGTGGCCAAAACACATGTAAACAAATTTTTTCATAAACAGCCAGACTGTGTCTGGTCACTTAATGGTATAGTGACTATTGAAGTTCACGTAACCTGTTACTAAAAACTGGTTTGGTTCCTTCTCACAGTCACTAATGGTGCAGAGGAATGAAACCCACAGCAAAACATGAATCCTCTAAAGCAGAGGTTTCAATCTGGCAGCCCAAAACTAGTGCATGGACATTTTTGGTTTTTGTCTTGCAGTGTGGTTTTAAAGTTGGGCAGTTGCCAATATTTCATAATAATATCTGGTTTTCCAGCTTCCCATGAAAAATTAGAGGCTCTGAAAATGCCAGACCTGCATTCTGAAGTGCCACGGGTCAGAGGACGCCGAGGGAGCGTTTCCCCGGGCAGGCTATCTCCAGCTAACTCTGACTACTCTGCAAACGGTGGTGTCTCCCTCTGCTCTCTGGCAACTTTGTCTATCAGCGGTTCACTCCAGGATGTCAAACTTAAAAAGTAATGAGCATAACTGGACAACAGATTTTGGCATAACTGGGTACTAACTCTGACAAATTGATTAAAACAATCTTTTGAGTACAAGGGGCTACATAAAACTTAGACAGAGAAAAGAGACAGATTGAGAATTAAGCAATTTAAATACTGGTCTTAGCAGCTGTGTGACTTTGGGCAAGTTAATGTCCAGGAGGATCAGTTTTCTCATGTGTAAAGTAAATGGACTTTATTATATGATTTTTAATTCTATAAATCAGAATTAAAAGTAAACAAATGTTAAAATGATCATGAAAACAAGAGTCAGGACAATTTTTTTTTAAAGTGAGAATTACACTTAAAAATAAATAACATAATACTCACAATCCCTGTCACTGTAGCACAGGACCTTTGCCCACAAACAATTTCAGTGACTTGGCAACAGGAACAAGGGTTCTTTTGGAGTTGAGGTCCAACAGAGTAATGGTTAAGATTTTAGGTGACAGACAAATCCTTACTCCTCCATCTACTGTGGGAGTATGAGTAAGTTACTCAAATCACCCAAACTAGTTATTCCTTCTTTTAAATAGAAATAACACCTACTTCACAAGGTGTAAAAGTCAATGATGTAATGTATGTAAACTGCTAATTACTGAGTTTATTACTGGCTATTACGGATTATACTGGCACTAAAAAAAGCTCTGAAGAACAGCAGCGTTTATACATGCCTGCATATATGCCTACAAAATCTGCACTGTTTCTCCTAAAGGGACTATAAATGCCCTCCCCTGGAGGGCCAGGATATACAATTGATCCTCATTATTTGTATATTTCTGTTTTGAGAATTCACCTACTTGCTAAAATACATTTGTAATCCCCAAATCAACATTTGCTCATGCTGCTTTCACGGCCATTCATGGACATGCACAGAGTGGTGAAAACTTTGAGTCACCTGATTCACACATTCCCAGCTGAGGTTGAACACTGTGATACTAAAACTTCTTGTTTCAGCTCTTACGCTGTAAAGAAGCTTAAGGTCCTTTTTGCGTTTTATCTAATGCCATGTTTTTTGGAGTTTTGTGCTTTTTGTTAGTGATTCCAGTGCTTAAAATGGCATAGCACTGAAGTGCTCTCTAGTGTTCCTAATGGCAAGAAGGCTGTGATGTGCCTTATGGAGAAACAGTGTTAGATAAGCATCATTCAGGCATGAGTTACAGTGCTTTTGGCCATGCATTTAATGTTAATAAATCAATGATACATATTAAAGTGTCTTTAAACAGAAACACAAATAAAACAAGGTTATGTATTGATTTTGATGAACATGTGATCAGAGGTTGGCAGGAACCTAACCTTGTATTTCCCCTAGGAGCAATGGGTTAGTATTTGCTAAATAACTGCAAGGAATAATGAGGTCAGTTGTATTTGTGGCGACACTGGCTGGTATTCAGTACATATTTCCCCACGGAAACATAACTATATTTACTGCCATCGTTTAAAGGCATTTGTTGGTCGCCCGGCTAGCTCAGTCGGTAGAGCATGAGACCCTTAAAGGCATTTGTTCAAACAGAGGGATTTATTAATCTATGTAACTTTCACATTAATGTCTTTACCATTGTCTCAAATTCTTGCACAACTGTCTCAAACATTTGCTTAAATTGCCATTTATATTAATTATGTATGTATTGTAACTTTAATGAGCACTAATGCACACACTGGATGGAAATGACAAAAGTGTGTCTGGTACACAGTAGGAGCTTCATAAAAATGTCTTAACATTTGGATGAGTCTAACTCTTAAAAAGTTTCTAAAGGGACTTTGGGTTAAAATGGCAGATTGACCACACATGTAACTTTATTCCCTCCCCAAACCTAACTAAAACAACACTAAAGGTCCAACCTGAGAAAGCTGATTAAAACCAAACCAAACAAAACAAACAAAAAACCCCCACAAACACTAAAGGGATTAAATAAAAAAAACCCCCAAAACTCCAAAAGTGCATAATCCCACAAAGATCAGAGATAACAGCAACAAAATTTTGGAATCCAAAAAAAATCAATGGTAACTGACTTAAATGACCCAAAAAAGCCAAATCCCTTGCCAGCAGTAAGAAAATCTGCAAATTAGCCTATTTACACACTCAGATGTCAAAGGGCAGTGGGGTGGCCCAAACAAGGAAGAACAGAGTGGAAGTTTTTGAGAACTCAGATTCCCAAATATCTTTCCTTACTCTAAGCCTCTGAATGACTATCCATCTCTCTGGACTGGGAGACAACAAGCCAATCAAAAGCACATGTGAGGATATGGGCACTATATAGCAAACAGGTCGATTAAATGGCTACATCCACTGAATGCTGCACTGGTTCCACCCAGAAATGTCGGCATATTCTTTAGGCAGGAGTTTGGAAGATTTTCCTCTGAGAACCTTATCGGTCTCAAACGAAACAGCTGAGGATACACTGACTTTGGGGTTATCAAACACATGGCACACCCAATTACACCACAGTGATGCCTCAAGCAGGCTAGCCTCACCCACACTCAGAGCTGCCAATCAGCTCTGATCTCCTTAATTTTGATCATAAGCAAATAATCAAGGATTATCAGAAATCTGTAGAAAGCATTTAACATGGAAGATATAGAGCAAAACAAGCACACAAAAAGCACTCTGGAATAGACAGAAACTATGCAGGGAGAAGGAAACTTGGAAAAAAGAAAACTTGGGGAAAAAAGGAGGAAAAAAGTGAAAAAATACCATAATGCCCACCTAAGAGATAAGAAATATATATTGCAACTGTGGAATAACATGATGCTCTAAAAAAAAAAGGAGACATTCAAAGAACATAAAAAGATCTTAGTAGGAGCTAATTGATGGGCACACACGGGCACAAAGAGATATAAAGGTCATAAGAAATTAAGAAAGGGGAGGCAGGGCATAGTGGCTCACACCTGTAATCCTAGCACTCTGGGAGACCACGGTGGGAGGACTGCTTGAGGTAAGGAGTTTGAGACCAGCTGAGCAAGAGCAAAACCAAGACCCCCATCTCTACTAAAAAATAGAAAAAAAATTAGCTGGGCAACTAAAAATAGAAAAAATTAGTTGGGCGTGGTGGCCTACAGTCCTAGCTACTGGGGAGGCTGAGGCAGGAGGATCACTTGAGCCCAGGAGTTTGAGGCTGCTGTGAGCTATGGTACTCTATTTCCCGTAAGACTCTGTCTCAAAAAAAAAAAAAAAAAAAAAAAAGAAAGGAGAAGAGGACAGGGGTAAAACCTACCTATCAGGTACGATGAGCACTATTCGGGTGATGGGCACATTAAAAGCCCCGACTTAAGCATTATAAAAGATATCCATCTACCAAAAACATTTGCGCTCCCTTAATATTTTGAAAGAAAAAAGAAAAAAATTAAATATAACTTTGCTAAAAAAAAAAGGGATCTTAGAACATAAAAATATGATAGCAGAGACAACCATCTATCAGAAGGATGGAAAACACAGTTAAAATCTCACAGAAACAGAGCAACAGGACCAAGATGGAAAATACGAGAGCAAAGTTAAGAAAATCAGAGGACCAGGTATAACACCCAATTAACAGGAGTTCCAGAAAGAGAGAAAAGGGAATGGTGAAGGAGAGGAAACTATCAACAAAATAATTCAAGAAGATGTCCTAGAACTGAAGAAAATAAGTTGCCAGACGAAAAGGTCCACTGAATGCCAGTAAGTCAACCCATGCCCAAGGCACATCACTATGAAATCTTGGAGACCCAAAGACAGAAAGAAGATTCTCTAAGCTGCTAGAGAAAGAGACACACACACACACACACACACACAAAACAAAACAACAGCTAAAACATAAACGATCAGGAATCAGACAGTTCTGGACATCCAAAAGCAACACTGGAAACAAGAAGCCAAAAGAAGAATTCCTGCAAAATTCTGAGGGGAAGTGGTTTCGACATAAAAGGCTATACTCAAAGAAGTAATCAAGTGCGAGGGCAGAACAAAGCTATTTCGGGGAATGTAAGGCCACAAAAGTCCTTCCTCCCACGCATCCCTTTTCAAGGAGTTACTAAAGAACATCCTTCACCCAAAAATAAAGATCAAAGTAATCCCATAAAAAGGTAAGTATGGAATGTAGGACATGGGAAATCCAACCCAGAAGAGGGATATCAAGAAAAATCCCTGGGCAAGGCACAGTGGCATGTGTGCCTGTAATCCCAGCTACTCAAGAGGCTGAGGCGGGAGGAGTTCTGGGCTGTAGTGTGCTATGCCGATCAGGTGTCCACACTAAGTCTGGATTCAGTATGGTGACCTCCAGGCAGTTGGGTACCACCAGGCTGCTGCCTGAGGAGGGTGAACTGGCCCAGGTCAGAGATGGAGCAGGTGAAAACAGTGATGATCAGTAGTGGACTTGTGTCTGTGAATAGCCACTGCACTGCAGTCTTGGGAACATAGCAAGACCTGGTCTCTTAAAAATAAGGAAAATTTTAAAAAGAAGAAAAAGAAAAGAAAAGAAAATCCCTGGGAGGATGGTGAAGAGATCCCAGGACAACTGTGAGCTGGCTATCGAGAGCGACCAGGCCTTACTCAAGCAGAGTGGCTCAAGGGACAAATCACGTTCATGGCGTTGTCACCAAGATCCCTGCTGCCACTGCCCTCTTAACTTGAGGACAGGTTAAAGCTGAAGTTTAGTTTATAAAAAAGCCCTCAACTAACAAATCATTCTCGTTTAAATTTTGGAAAGTTTTCCTACAGAGGTACATAATCATTTTTAACTAACATTCCAAAGACAAAGGCAGTTGTGCAAACGTAAAGACTGGCTATGAAATTGATATTACATGGCATGGTTACCTCCAGCATTTAAAACCCATAATAACCTTTAGTCATAAAAAATATTGCACCTTGTAATTTACAAATGGAGTTCTAATACGGAAAAAACAAACAAAAAAAGAAACATATATATACTTGGCTTTTGCCACCTTCACTTCCTTCTTTATAAAAAAGAAGGCTGTTTGTCTCTCAAATGCCTTTTATAAAACTTGTTTCTGCCATGCTGACAGTATTAAAAGACCAAAACAACGTACTCTACTGTGAAAATGGCTGAGTAAGAAAGTAGATTATGTTGGCCACCTGATGAAAGGTGGCCAACACCCAGCTATCTGGGAACCCAAATTTGCAGTCTGAAACTATTACACACGTAAATAAACTTTCCTGCTATGCTACCAGTTTCCTGAAAACTGCATTTTTATAAGCAGGTCTACACTGGGAGAATAATCTTATAATAGTTCAATACTCCTGTGAAGAGTGTTAACCAATGTCTCTAGCATTTTAAGTCGATGTGATTAACTGTCTTGATAGATCACATTTTTTTGCCTTACAAACTTAATAGGGATTTTTACCATATAGCAAGCATGATCAAATAAATGTCTTTTTTTCTTTGTTTTTGAGACAGAGTCTCACTCTGTTGCCCGGGCTAGAGTGCCATGATGTCAGCCTAGCTCACAGCAACCTCAAACTCCTGGGCTCAAGCAATCCTTCTGCCTCAGCCTCCGGAGTAGCTAGGATTACAGGTATGTGCCACCATGCCTGGCTTATTTTTTCTATATATTTTTAGTTGTCCAGCTAATTTCTCTTCTATTTTTAGTAGAGACAGGGTCTTGCTCTTGCTCAGGCTGGTCTCAAACTCCTGAGCTCAAAAGATCCACCCACCTCGGCCTCCCAGAGTGCTAGGATTACAGGCGTGAGCTACCAACCCCAGCCCAAACAAATGACTTTTAAAGTCCAGAAACTGATAGCCTTTTGGTTAGTTATTAAAGGAGACAAAATGTGAGAGTTATATAAACTTTCACTTCATTTAGTCCTGGTTTCCAATAGCTATTTGCTTTTGAGTTCTTTATTATGTAATCTACACTGCAGAGGGATACTGTTGGGCTGTGCACATTTATTATTTTAAATTTATGTTCTTAATATCAATTTGGCACAACATTCAAACTTCAGACTATTGGGGGTATTTTGTCCAGAATCCTATTAAAATAGTAAAAGCTCCATTTAAACATTGAATTACATATAATAGAGCAATGGAAGTGATCAAATACACAATCACACCAATTCTCTAAGGCCACCAATCACCAAGTTCTATCACTATGTTTACAATGACTAGATAAAACGGATTTTAGATTCAAGCAATTATACTTAGGTTTATTATTCGGCTAGCCAAATACATACAAATTGGCATGGAGAATAGTCAAGGACCTTCAGCAATCTTTGAGTTTCCTCCCTTCTTTCTATGTTACTAGTTCCAGGATTGATTGACAGATTTTGCATTTACAAACAGAATCTAAATTGCTTAAGAGAGACACTAGCTACGTACTGGGAGAAAATCTTTGCAAAAGTCTGATTCCAAAATATAGAAAGAACTCTTAAAACAATAAGAAAACAACCCAATTAAAAAATAGGCAAAAGATCTGAACAGACACCTCACTAAAGATATAAAGATGGCCAATATGCATATGAAAAAATGGTTAACATCATACATCAGTAGGAAATTGCAAATTAAAATAACAATGAGATACTTCTACACACCTATTAGAATGACTAAAATCCAAAACACTGACAACACCAGATGCTGGCAAAGACGTGGAACAACAGGAACTGTTGGTAAGAATGCAAAATGGTAGTCACTTCACAAGACAGTCTGGCAGTTTCTTACAAAACTAACTACACTCTTACCATATGATCCAGCAATTGCACTCCCTGCTATTTACCCAAATGACTTGAAAACTTATGTCTACACAAAAACCTGTACACAAATGTTTATAGCAGCTTTATTCAAAATTGCCAAAACTTGGCCACAAAAAGACATGGAAGAACTTAAATGCACATTGCTAAGTGAAGGAAGCCAATCTGAAGTCTACATAATGTGTAACTCCAACTACATAGATGATACTCTGGAAAAGGCAAAACCATAGAGACAGGAGAAAGCAGTGGTTGGGGGTGAAGGGTGGTTCACAGAGGGAAGGATGGATAGGAGATGTTTAGGCAGTGAAACTGTTCTGTATGATACTGTACTAGTGGATAAATGTCATTATACCTTTGTCAAAGCCCATAGAATGTACACCATCAAGAACGGACTTTACTTGTTAATAATGTACCAATATTGGATCATCAAATGTTAATACGCCACACCAATTCAAAAGTTAGTAAAAGGGAAACTGTCTGTGTTGGGGGGTTAGAGAATAAGGGAGTATGTGGGGACTCTCTGTACTTTCTGCTCATTTTTCTATAAATCTAAAACTGTTTGGGGCCGGGCGTGGTGGCTCATGTCTGTAATCCTAGCACTCTGGGAGGCTGAGGCGGGAGGATCGTTTGAGCTCAGGAGTTCGAGACCAGCCTGAGCAAGAGTGAGACCCTGTATCTACCAAAAATAGAAAAATTAGCCAGGCATGGTAGTGCATGACTGTAGTCCCAGCTACTCGGGAGGCTGAGGCAGAAGGATCACCTGAGACCAGGAGTTTGAGGTTTCTGTGAGCTAGGCTGATGCCATGGCACTCTAGCTGGGGCAACAGAGTGAGACTCTGTCTCAAAAAAAAAAAAAAAAAAAACCCCAACCAAACAAACAATAAAACTGTTTGGGAAAAAAAGTCTAGCAAAAACAAATATAACTTGCCAGTTTAAAAAGTCCTATTCTCCTTTACCCAATTACGTGGTTTACTAAACAATATTCTATACTAAAACACGACATTTTGTATCTTAGGTTTCAGCCCCCATCCTTACCCCTAGGCCACTAGAGCAATAGAACTCCTAGGGCAATAGAATGGTTAAAATTCTCTAATTGAATACGCAAGCATTAGAACACTGTCATCCATAGTCAAATATTATGTAACTGAGAGTGGCTCCCTGCAGATTGAAATTAGAATCCATATTGTACCTATCTGGTATAAAATACTCTTCTGCTAGAGGATCTATATAGGAAAGTTCTTCAATAGTTAGATTTATAAAATCACTTCAAAGTAATGTTCGTATGTAAAAAACCTACTGTTACTTTTCTAAATTATCCCCTACCACCCACCCAAATATATGTCTACATGGGAAAAGTCAGCAAAATACACCTTCGTTTGCCATATGGGTCTTCTGTTTTATATAGCATGTCTGGTGTTCTGCCCTCTTTTCAATTTCTGAACACAATTCTGACATACTTCAACTGAAAACAATTTCTCTGTAAGTTCCTACAGCTTAATCACGCTTTTTTAAAAAGTAAAAGGCAAATATAAATTTTACATGAATTAATTTAAGGAAAGGCTACTGAAAAAGAAATAGGAATATGTGTATGTACTATATATACTTAATTCATAGAACACTATTTTATATTAACAATCTGTTGCAAGATACTGCAATTTAAATTCATCCAAGAAAGCCCATGTAACATTTGTAGACTAATAAAGATAACTTGAAACTAACCTGACAATCTAGCAGCTGAAGTGAAAACAACAGTAATGTTCCCCAAAACAGGCATGATGCAACCTAAATAGCTCAACATAACTTCACCAATGCTCATTTGATGGGGAGAACAATTTACTCTTCTCTTTAGGGAACAAAAATTAGCTCCTATAGTTGGAGAACATGAAACGTTCCTTCAACAAATGGGACTAATGCTAATTAAATCTTCGGGCAAATGTTTTTTTGAAAATGTCCTTAAAAGCTTATGAAACACATGAGATTAAAGAAATGACAACTAAGGAGATGATATAACTTCATATCCATTCAGCCCAGCTAGATAACTGAAATATTTTAGGGTATGGCTGTGTGTTGTCAAAAACAAACTCACCTAATAAGTATGCTAATTTTTCTAAAACCTCAAACAAAACAAAACCAAACCTACTTCCCAATAAGAATTAAAATACATTTTGGGGCTGGCATGATGCCTGGTGCCTAAAATCCATCCTAGCACTGTGGGAGGCTGAGGTAGGAAGACCACTTGAGCTCTGGAGTTTGAGACCAGCCTAAGCAAGAGTGAGACTCCATCTCTACAAAAAAAATTACAAAAATTAGCCGGGCATGGTGGGGCACACCTGTAGTCCCAGCTACTTGGGAGGCTGAAGCAGGAGGACTGCTTGAGCCCAAGAGTTTGAAGTTGCAGTGAGCTATGATGACACCACTACACTCTAGCTGGGGCGACAGTAAGACTCTTTCTCAAAAAAAAAAAAAAAAAAAAATAGAACACACACACACACACACACACACACACACACTGGAACTTGTATCTCTGTTCCTACTTTGGTAATTAGGTTTAAAGCAAAGTACTCATAACTATCTACATTTTCTTCAGAAATATAAGACTTCTCAAACTTGAATAAACTAAATATCTATCTGCAAGTCTCTACAAAAAACAATCAACAGTGTTCAGTAAAGTTCAGAAGTGAACAATAAATGAAAGTAAGAGACTAGAAGACTGTGAGGTTGATGTTTTTTAAAAAACCACTGCCATGGGCATGTCTGAGCTTTCCTGACTCCTGGTAAAAATTAGAGCAGCCTGGGCAATACGTTAGTCCGCAATACCTTAGTCATTATAGGTGGGGGAAGAAAGGAAGGAAGCACTTGGCCTTTAATCCTACAGTTGATGCTACCTTTTTCACCACACTGCTCTTCAAAAAAATATTCCCCATCACACTGCTTTTAACTAATTCTCAAATGGTAAACCTTTCTGTAACTACTTTGGCACAATTAATGCATAAAATACCTTCCATCTGAGTGGCAATAATGGGAGAAGTATCACACATAGTAAGAATCTAAGAGTTACCTGTCAGTGTCATGCTATCAATATGTAGACTTGCAGACAAAGGCAGCTATGTGGGCAATTGCCTCTAGGTAGGCAATAAGCAAAGGATGTCTGGGTCAGTCTTTGGCAGCTACCGGAAAAACTGCTGAATCCCAAAGAGCAACAGATGCTTAAGCCAGGAAGACTTGTGCTATACTAGGAAGAAAAGTCAATTATAAATGTGAAAATTAAACCTAACAGTGTGAGAATAAACTAACTTTGCCTATAATGTTAATTTCTGGAACTACTGTGTCAGTTTATGAAATTTTCTGAAAAGGTTAATAGTAAAATAGAAAACTAGAAGCAGGGTATCATTTGAACAGAGAGATTAGCAAACCTTTAGGTAATTAGTTTGACTGGTGGAAACTAATGTGATCTGTTCCCACCTCAGGACCCCTAATGTGCTATTGCTGCCGGAAGCCAAAAGGCCTAGGGAAGTGTTTCCTGGTAACAACTCAAATAACTACAGATGAGTTCACACGTACTTCTTAGGGTACTTACTGGCTTTTTAAAGGATACTTGGAGGAGCCAAATGGTTTCTTTGAAATAGTCCCACATCTACTTCTAGTCTGAGAACATGTTGTTACTAAAGCCTGTGACGCCTTCTGGTGTGTAAAATATTAAATGAATTCAGGAAGATTCTGGCACAGACACTTTTGATAGGGTGTTGAATTCTGGCCTACTAACACTTGTTTTTCTGGAGAAGGCTGAATAAAAAGAAATAAAACTAGAAAAGCTCAACTCCGCATCTTGTATTAGGTTGCACCGCATGAAAATGTCAAATATCCAATCATTTCTGACCTGTAAAAATGGCAATTTAATGTGGGTCAGTTTAGTATATAAAAGTAACATTTAAAAACCCCTTCAGAGTACAGTCATTCATTTCTTAACAGGAATACATTCTGAGAAATGTGACGTTAGGCAATTTCATTGTGCAAACATCGGAGTGTACTTACCCAAACCTAGATGGCATATCTATTACACACCTAGGCTATAAACCTGTATGGCATGTTACTGTACTGAATACTACAGGCGGTGGTAACACAGTGGGAAGTGTGTGTATCTAAACATATCCAAACACAGAAAAGGTAAGTGTTGCACTGTGAGGGCCACATCACTAAGTGACAGGAATTTTTTAACTCCATTATAATCTTATGTGACCACTGTCATATATGTGGTCCATCGCTGATGCAAATGTCATTAATCAGCACATGACTGCACTCTGAAATCTGTGTTCTGCTTCTAATTAAGGGCTGGGTTTCACTTTTAGGTCAATGTGTGAAGGTAGGACCTATTACCCAATTTGGAAAATAATCTGATTTCAAATATACCTATTCTGAATTCACTCTCCATTAAGAACTCTCTGGTCTCTCTATGGCTTTCAAATCCATCATGCTCATTCTTCTGGGCTTTGAGGGCCTGCTTACCACTCTAGTTCTTTGCTTCTTCATTTCTACAAATGTGCCATGTGTGCTTAAGAATGTCCATCAACCTGTTCCAACCTGTTAACTTGTGTTCAAATCTCCTGTATCATCATTTCTCTGGCTCCCAGCATATCAATGACTGATAAAATTTTCACTAAGCTACTGGGTTTGTGGTTTTGTCCTATATATAGTTTTTATCAGTTTTCACTTTATATATTCTGAAACTACGTCATGAGGTACATAAAAGTTTAGGAGCTGAATCTTTTGTTATTTATTTAGTGACTCTTTCGATCCCTAGAAGCCTTTGTTGGTTATGTGTTGTAAGTCTCTCCTACCACTTCCTATTGATACTGTGTATGTTGTGTGTGTATGATGGAGGGTACTGGTGATAGCAAAGTTTTATTTCTTCTATAGAATTGTTTTCAATTCACTCAAATGGGCTTTTAACTTTGAAGTTACTTAATATTTGTGATTTCTGATATACCTTAGACTCCTTTCTTCCTTTGTGCTGTATGTGTCCTACCTTTCTCTGCTTTTTGACTTTTGTTTTTAAAAAAATTTTGTTTGCTTGTTTGATTTCCATTTTTCTCCCCAATACTAGTTACCACACATTCTTTAAAAGTCCACAGTTAGGCAGTATTTTTTCCCCACCTGAACAACACAATGACTTTAGAGCAGAACTCTTAACAGTTCTCTCCTGTGTTACATTGTTACTGGCCATTATTTTGGTTGTGCCTTTTTAGCCCTAAAAATTAGGCATTACTGTTATTTCATACAATGGTTGTTTAGATTTACCTATGCTTACCAAGTTTTTTGCTCCCCTTTACTTCTTACACAGCCAAACACCTCCATGATACGGCCCTTCTAGAGTATATCCTTTATGAAAGTTTCTTAAGATGTGCTGGTGGTAAACTCAGTTTTTGTTTATCTAAAAATGATTTAAAGTGCCTTCATTCTTGAAAGATAATTTTATTGGGTATACACTATGTTAGGTTGACATTTTTCTCTTTTTGGCTTCCCAGTTGCTGTTGAGACGTCACTCTCAACCTGTCTCTTCTCTGCAGGTGATGTTTTTTTTTCTGATTTTAATACCATGTCTTTGTCTTTATGGTTTGTGGCTTTACTGCAATGTGT
>CAUYRT010016176.1:0-26649 GCA_963574885.1 Lepilemur ruficaudatus | reverse complement strand
GTTGGCCAATTAATTTCTTTCTATTTACACTAGAGATGGGGTCTCGCTCTTGCTCAGGCTGGTTTCGAACTCCTGACCTTGAGCAATCCTCCTGCCTGGGCCTCCCAGAGTGCTAGGATTACAGGTGTGAGCCACCGCGCCCGGCCCGACAACCTATTATTTTTATTTTATTTTTTTATTGAGACAGAGTCTCACTTTGTTGCCAGGGCTAGAGTGCCATGGCATCAGCCTAGCTCACAGCAACCTCAAACTCCTGGGCTCAAGCAATCCTTCTGCCTCAGCCTCCCAAGTAGCTGGGACTATAGGCATGCGCCACCATGCCTGGCTTTTTTTTTTTTACATATATTTTTATTTGGCCAATTAATTTCTTTCTATAGTAGAGACGGGGTCTCGCTCTTGCTCAGGCTGGTCTCGAACTCCTGACCTTGAACAATCCACCGCCTCGGCCTCCCAGAGTGCTAGGATTACAGGCGTGAGCCACCGCGCCCGGCCCAACCTATTATTTTTGATTGGTGTCTGAAGTGGGCGGGCAGGCTAGTGGGACTAAGCTCTCAACTTGTGGGATCTAACACTACCTCTAGGTAGACAGTATGAGAATTGAATTAGAGGACACACATTTGGTGTCCAATGTAGAACTGATTGCTTGCTTGGTATGTGTGTGAAAAACCCCACACATATGGTCACAGAAGCATTGTGTGTTTTGAGAGTATAGCAGGAGAAACTGAGTTTGTTTTTTCCTATATCCTTACAATAGAGGACTTATTTACATAAGCAACTCTAGGTATAAGTATGATCTTTACTGTGTTAACATTCAAATCAAAACTACAGGCCGGGTGCGGTGGCTTGCGCCTGTAATGCTAGCACTCTGGAAGGCTGAGGTGGGCGGGTGGATCGTTTGAGCTCAGGAGTTTGAGGTTGCTGTGAGCTAGAATGACGCCACAGCACTCTAGCCGGGGCAACAGAGCGAGACACTGTCTCAAAAAAAAAAAAACCCCCCAAAACTATATATGGGCTGGGCACAATGCCTTATGCTTATAATCCTAAGACTTTGGGAGGCTGAAGTGGGAAGACTGCTTGAGGCCAGGAGTTCGAGACCAGGGAGACTCCATCTCTACAAAAAAACAGAAAAATTAGCCAAGTGTGATGGTGCACCTATAGTCCCAGGTACTCGGGAGGCTGACGGAAGATCACTTGAGCTCAGGAGTTTTGAGGTTACAGTGAGCTATGACACCACTGCACTCTAGCCCCAGGCAACATAGCAGAAACCCTGTCTCAAAAAACAAACAAACAAACAAACATGTATATATATTTGAATCTGCATAGAAATTACTTGAAAACTACAAACTGAACTTTTGATAGTGGCCACCTCTAGGGCAATGGACCTTTTATACACACTTGCACTTATATGTGTGTGTGTTTGTGCGTGTATGCTATGCAGCAATCTTGGAAGATCAGGAAGATCACAGCACATTCTCCTTTGTGTGTTACGCAGAACTGTAATACACAATATCTACTATAAAACTACCAGGTTTTTCTACCATAAAATAGTATCTAGACACATATGTTTTGCGTATAGAATTATGTATCTCTAAAGTTAGGCTAAAGAAGTCCCAATTCTTTGATATCTTTTTCAAACAATCTGAATTATTTTGATTTTTATAAGTTCCAATTTTATCTAAGTGCCCATAAGGTGACAGGCCATTGGCCCTGAATGATAAATACCCTAACCAGAGACCTGGGGAAGCCAGAGGAGGAAGGCCCAAATGGAGGTGATGCCTTTTATGCTGCATCAATGAAGTAACAATGTGGAGAAAAGAACAAAACAGAAGAGAAAAGCGTGCTTGTACTTTAGCTCTACATCTATAAATAAGACACGACCCTCTTTATTAAAGTTACAAATCCAGATAAGTCTGTCAAATGACAAAGAAATTGTGGTTCAACTTACCTGAACAAAGAAAATAAAGTGCTTAAAGGAGGTATTGAGGTGAGCCTCCTCTTGCAGCTGCATCACAGAATCAAAGTGCTGATGATAAATATGGGCATAAACCCTGAACAGACGCTTTAGAATGGTCTTTGCCACAGACATAAAGTTTCTGGGAAATGGGACACCTGTAATCAAATATACATAAAGTAATATATCAATTAGCCTTTTATCTGACTGAATAGCAGAAAGTTTAGACATAGCGATGAGCAACTGCAACAAATGAACACACACATTCACAAAGACACACAAGCCTAGTCCTGCATATTTTTTAAAAGGCAAGGGAGGCCAGATAGGGTGGTTCATGCTTGCAATCCCAGCACTTTGGGAAGCCAAGACAGGAGGATCACTTGAGGCCAGGAGTTTGAGACCAGCCTGGCCAACACAGCAGGACCCTGTGTCTATAAAAAAAATTGAAAAATTAGGTGTAGTTGGGCACTCCAGCCTGGGCTACAAAGCAAGACCCTATCTCTCTAAAAAAAAAAGGCAAGGGAAAAAAATCCCAAACCTAAGTATATCCTCACATACCACACTTTTTCTGATTGCCTTAGAATGATAGGCAAAGACATCAAATTATATAACATGCTGTTGAATGAATGTTCAAATAGATATAATTTTAGTTGTTTACTATTAGAGAGTTTCTTCCTAAAATTAAATACAAGAGTAAGTATTTTGATTACAAACACAATATTTTTACTTGTTCTAATTTGTAACTCGTTTAAAAAAATTATACACATACTCTCTCATTGAGGACTGGACACTTTGCTATGAAAAAGACAGGCATACTTTGAATTATTATAATCTATCTATATACACAAAAAAGTATTTATCTTCTGAATACTCTGGAAAGCCAAAATTTCTTTCTCTAAGTGTTAGTCCCAAGTTTTTATTTTATTAAAGTGCTACTTTCATTTTCCTATAGCTTAAAAAGGGGGTATGTTTCCTGAAGGGAGAAGGGGGGAACCTCCTCATATTTCAAAGAAAAACACTTTTATAGAAAAGAACAGGCAGAGGGTTTGAGACCCTCTCTCCAAGCCATGGAACCGTGGGGATGCAACTGATTACACTCTGAGAATTTTTGTTGACAACTTCAAAGTCTCTTAAAAAAGAGGGACAGGAGAAAGACAATACAGTTGGCACTGACTACAGTAAATACATAAAAAGGCATCTGCTTCCAAAATAACCTAGATTAGTTGGCCTTAAAAGCCGGTTCCACAAGACTACTCTTTTTTTCCCTTTGTTTAGAGATGGGGTCTCACTCTGTCACCCAGGCTGGAGTGTAGTGGCTATTCACAGGAGAGATCATAGCTCACCACAGCCTCAAACTCCTGGGTTCAAGTAATCTTCCTGCCTCACCCTCCTTAGTAGCTAGGATTACAAGCATGAGTTACCACAATACTACTCTTAAAATACATTTTTTTTCCACTCTTTCAGAAAATAAGAGCTTAAAACATTCTTTCCCTGCATCTTTTCCCTTTTTCCCCAGCTAGTCCTTAATAGCCTGAAGTTTAGTATATTTTGCTGATTTTTGTGGTTATCCACCCCTACCCATGCCTCCAAGCCTTGGCTAACTTGACTTTTCAAACGCTATCCTGGAGCTTATGGGCATATTTTTCTGGGCAGGATCTTGCATCTACCTTCCATTTATAAGGTATCTGCCTTCGTTTGAAAAGGTAGATTTTAAAATCAAACCCCTTTTCTCTCAGAATCAACAAATGGGCATCTTGTTAATAAAAGGAACATTAATAACTTGGATATATCAGTAAAAACATTAATAATAAACAGTTCTGTCCAGTAAGAATAAATAACTGGCAAAAGTAAGATGTAGATAGAAGCCTAATGGGGTGGGGGTGGAGGGGAGGATTCCAGAACATCAGAATGAATTATTAAAGAATAGGAAGCTGAGAAAAGAGGATAAGGTCAAAAGAATTCTTTATCTTCCATAAGGAGACTGTAATGATTAAAGAAATAAGTAAGTTATTTTAATCGAAGTACCTTCCAAGCTGAATTAACAGATATATTCAAGCACAGTCAATATACAATAAAGGATCTGTGAGAAAGGAAATAAAAGGTTTAATAACAGAATGGAAAAACTGACCAGCAGCAATCAGATCAAGTGTAACAACTTGATATAAATTTTTCTCCTGAAAGAGCCTCTAACTGGACTGCAAGAAGGAATATGTTGCTCATTAGACATCCTTAAATTGAAAATGACCTGGACTGATCTTATCGTGAATACTAATGCCAAACTCATAATCAAAATATTAACAAATAACAAATACTCTTCCAGCAGGAAATTTTTTAAAAGAAATGAAGAAAGCTTTATGGTCTTCAATAACAGATACTAGAAGAAGTATCTGATAAAATTCAACAACCATTCTTGATTAAAAAAAATTTTCTAATAGACAAAGATGGTCATTTCATTAATACGATTTTTAAAAAATCGATACACCTCTAACCAAAAGCAAGATTCTTGCTTAATGCAGAAATATTAGAAGTACTTGCATAACAGTAAGGAAGCAAGAAAAGGATGTCTATTATCACCACCATTACTCAACACTGCTCCGGAAACACTAATCAGTGCAATTAGATAAGCATAAAACAAAAATAATACACACCAGAAAGAGTCAAGAATTAATATTATCTTAATAGGATGGGGTTGTACACTTAAAAAACTCAAAGAACCAACCAAAAACTAATAGAAACAGATTCTGATGGTTAATTTCAAAATTTATATGAAAACAGCTTTCCCATATACCAAATAATAACCAGTAGGAAACCAGATTATCAATCAAAAACATAAAATGCCTACAGTGGTAAACTTAAAGGATTAACATAAACCACAAAATTTTACAAGAGGAATAAGACTTAAATAAAAGATACGAATAAATGAACAATATCTCAGCTAGGCATGGTGGCTCCCGCCTGTAGTCCCAGCTAGGCAGAAGGACAGCTTGAGGCCAAGAGTTTAAGATCAGCCTGGACAACATGAAGAGACCTCTGTCTTTAAAAAAATGAATGAATGATTAATATCTTGTTGTTAGCTAGGAAGACTCAGTACTGTAAAGAAAATAAGAATCCCTGTATTAATCTACAAAAATTCAATGAAATCATAACTAAAATCTAAATTATTTTTTTACCTTAACGAAATGATTTTAAGTTATTAGGAAGAACAAGTATCCCAGAATAGCTGTGATTATTCTGAAACAGAAGAGCAATGAAGGGAGACTAGCCCTACAAGATATTAAAAGATGGCCACAGTAACTAAAACAGTATGGAATTTCCACAGGAACATATAAAGAGATTAAAACACCCAAAATACATGGCAATTTGTTGTGTACATAATCAAGAGAGAAAAGGCAAATATGTTTAATAAATACTATTGGAACAAACTGGTAGCATTTGTATTTGGAAAAAAACTTAAAGTAGCATTCAGAAAAAAAATGCCAGGCGTGGTGTAATCCCAGCACTTTGGGAGGCCGAGGCAGGAGGATCACCTGAGGCCAGGAGTTCAAGACTGGGCAACACAGCTAGACTCGGTCTCTACCAAAAATAATTCAAAAAAACTTAGCCAGGCACAGTGACGCACACTTGTAGTCCTAGCCGGTCAGGAGGCTGAGGTGGGAGGATTGATTTGGATTTGAGCCTAGGAGTTAGAGGCTGCAGCAAGCTATGGTTTCACCACTGCACTCCAGCCTAGGTGACAGAGCCAGACCCTGGCTCTAAAAATAGAAAAAACCAACAAAAAAACTACCCAAAAGCCAAAGATTTAAATGTAAAAACAAACCACAAAAGTACTAAATGAAAACATGAATAAATGTTTTTATAAACTTGAAGCAGTGAAAGCCTTTCTAATCACTGCATTAAAACCCAGTCATAAAGGAAATGATTAATAGGACAAAACAATAAGGTTATATATAGCAAAAGTACCCCACGAACAAAATAAGACAAAAGGCAACCTGGAGAAAAATACATAAATGTATGACAAACAACAAACATTCTTAACATAGAAATGGACAAAGGCTATAAACAGAAAACATACAATGATAATCAATAATGCTTAATCTCATCAATATTTTAAAAATGTACATTAAAACAAATTTAGAAAGAAATTAGCCAGGCAACTAAAAAATAGAAAAGAAAAAAATTAGCCAGGCATGGTGGCGCATGCCTGCAGTTCCAGCTACTCCAGAGGCTGAGGCAGAAGGAGTAAGCTCAGGAGTTGGAGGTTGCTGTGAGCTAGGCTAACGCCCTGGCACTCTAGCCCGGGCAACACAGCAAGATTCTGTCTCAAAAAAACCAAAAAACAAAACAAAAAACAAACAAACAAAAAAACACAGAAATTTATTTAACCAAATTAGAAAAGATTAAAAAATGAATAACCACTGTTGGTGAAGAAATACAAGTAGACACAAACATGGCTGGAGAGAGTATACACTGGTACAAACTTTTTGGAGGAGAAGCTGGCAGTCTAGTAAATTTTTTAAAAGTTAACAGTGTTAACAACAACACATTTATCATTCACAACGAAAAATACTTCTACAACATTAACTCACCAATCTTAGAAGGAAAAAGAGTTTCATCATCGAGCTGATCCTGAACCCAAGTCATCAAATAGTCAATGTATTTTGGAGCAGAACATTTGATTGGCTTTTTAATATTCGTACCATCTGCCCAATGATATTCATATCTGGAGAGAAAAATGTATTACTGATAAAGTTTTCAAAAACATTAACAAATATACAACTTGTAACCAAAGCAGGTTCACATTTTGTCAATAGAAGTTATATGTAACTTTAGTAAGTTACCTAAAGTTCTACTAAAGATTACTGTGAGTTCCTTACAGAATTATTCTGAAATGTGATGGTTATAATTGGAAGAGAAAAGGGAAATAATGTGGCAGCTAGTAGTGCCAGAATAGATGTTTTATAAACAACATAGCCCTGGGAAAGACAAAGGAACTGCATTCCTGTCTGTAAGGCAGAATAGTGCTGAGGACTGGGTATGGAGCTGATGGATTCACCATGTTCTGAGATCCTTGGCCATCAAATTATCATCATCAGTGGAACCAAGATTATAAAATACTGTTTCATGAGTAGGGTGTTAGAGAAATACCCTTAGACATGCATCCCCCCCAACCAACCTTTGCTGAGCTATAAGAATTAACAAGATTTATGTAAAACTTCACTGTGTAAAGCATTTAAGCCATAGATAAGTTTAATTTTCCTATTTAATTTCTTTTTAAAGTTTGAGAAATAAAACTTAATACAACATAAAATTAAAAAATTTCTCCTAAAATATTATAATAAAAATAGGACTATAGGCCAGGCACAGTGGCTCACGCCTACAATCCTAGCACTCTGGGAGGCTGAGGCCAGTGGATCGCTCAAGGTCAGGAGTTCGAAACCAGCCTGAGCAAGAGCAAGACCTCGCCTCTACTCAAAATAGAAATTAATTGACCAACTAAAAATATACAGAAAAAATTAGCCAGGCATGGTGGTGCATGCCTGTAGTCCCAGCTACTAGGGAGGCTGAGGCAGAAGGATCACTTGAGCCCAGGAGTATGAGGTTGTTGTGAGCTAAGCTGACACCACGGCACTCTAGCTCGGGCAAGAGTGAGACTCTGTCTCAAAAAAAACACAAAAAAACAAAAAAAATACGACTATAAACTCATCAGGGATCTTTTTTCCTCTATACCTGTAGCAAAGTCAGAAAGGACAATCTTTTCTAAGAGGCAAACATCTTGATAACCATCTATCATCACATAAAATCAGCCAATTATTATAAAAGACTGGAAGGAAACACACCAAAAATTAATCCTATTATATCTTAACACAAGTGATAGATCCATTTCTTTTTTTTTCTTTCTTTGTTTTTTGGGCCTCAATCTTGGAAAGAGTTCCATTTTTTGCAATATTTCTTGTTATTACAGTCAAAATATTTTTAATCTAGCATCTGTAAGCCAGATAATTTCTTTTAAATTAACAATAAGCATGAGTAAAAACTAATCAAATATTAAAAAGCCAACTGAAAACTCTTCAAAGAAACTCATTTAAAAGCTAGAAACAGGAACCATAAATATTAATAAAATCGAAAAAAACAGAACTTTTGTGATGCAAGATAAACATAACTCAAATTTCTATACTTTTACTCCTATAATAGAACATTCAGACTTACTATGATGCAATATAAAAATTGAAACACTGAGTACCACATACCAAAGTATTTAATAACTAAAAGACGGCCAGGCGCGGTGGCTCATGCCTGAAATCCTACCACTCTGGGGGCCGAGGCAGGTGGATAGCTCAAGGTCAGGAGTTTGAAACCAGCCTAAGCAAGAGTGAGACCCCGTCTCTACTAAAAATAGAAAGAAATTATATGGACAACTAAAAATATGTACAAAAAATTAGCCGGGCATGGTGGCGCATGCCTGTTGTCCCAGCTACGCGGGAGGCTGAGGCAGAAGGACTGCTTGAGCCCAGGAGGTTGAGATTGTTGTGAGCTAAGCTGATGCCACGGCAATCTAGCCCAGGCAACAAAGTGAGACTTTGTCTTAAAAAAAACAAAAACAAACAAAAAAAACCCTAAAAGCCTATAAGTGAGCATTCAAGAACTAGTAAAATTGATTTGCCTTTACACAAGCAAACAGATAATAAGAAGTCTTTATTATTTCATTTACATAAATCAGTGATAAAGCAAAAGTAATCCAAACACCTATATATTATAATAGGCAGTGTACGTACCTTGGACCTGCAGACATGACTGGACAGCTTGCTTCAGTGCAGAATTCAGTAATAGTTCCATATAACATGTTTATCTGGTTGAAGAAATCCACAGCTGCAGAGATAACAGAATTGTATTAAAATGTCTGTATAAACACAAAATGTAGGAGACCTCTCTGTTGAATGAAAAATGGATGATGCACTTAAGTTCTTGGCTGAACCTTAGGGAGATTCAATAATCTAATGATACTGTAAATTCTAAATTTTCACACCCAAAAAGAGTTAACTTTTAATATACTAAGCTATTAATCAACATGTAACAGCAGGAAAATAAAATACTGGAGATAATTCTAACTTAATGATTACTATGACATCATTAGATACATGTACAATATAATTACATCCAAGGAAATGAAAAATCCACAACTTCTATCCAATCTGGACCAGACAATACCATCTGTGTTAAGAAAGAGAAAAGAGCACTCTGGGAGGCTGAGGCAGGCGGATCATTTGAGCTCAGGAGTTCGAAACCAGCCTGAGCAAGAGCAAGACCCCATCTCTACTAAAAAATAGAAAAAATTAGCCAGGCACGGTGGCACATGCCTAGCTACTTGGGAGGCTGAGGCAGAAGGATTGCTTGAGCCCAGGAGTTTGAGGTTGCTGTGAGCTAGGCTGGTGCCACGGCAATCTAGCCAGGGCAACAGAGTGAGACTCTGTCTCAAAAAAAAAAAAAAAAAAAAAAACAAGATAGGATTCAAAAGCTGATAAGGCCAGGCGGTAGCTGACACCTGTAATCCTACCACTCTGGGAGGCTAAGGCTGGAGGATTGCTTAAGCTCAGGAGTTCGAGACCAACCTGAGCAAGAGTGAGGCCCCGTGTCTCTACTATAAATAGAAAGAAAATTAGCCAAACAACTAAAAATAGAAAAAATTAGCTGGGCACGGTAGTGCATGTCTGTAGTCCCAGCTACCTGGGAGGCTGAGACAGGAGGATCACTTGAGCCCAGGAATTTGAGGCTGCTGTGAGCTAGGCTGATGCCACGGCACTCTAGCCCAGGCAACAGAGTGAGACCCTCTCTCAAAAAAAAAAAAAAAAAAAAAAGTCGGTAATAAGTGTTAGAGAGTTCACCTAAAAGGCAAAGTGACAAAGAGCTGACGTAGATAGGGAGTAATTTCTGAACGAGCTTCAGCTAGATCTGGAAGAAAATAGAAGAGGAAGAGGGTGAGGAATAAAATTAACTGAGTGAAGTATACGGCAAAGAGAACCATATGAGCCTTGGAAAGTTTTAAAAAATATTTTAGTTCCTATCTAAAGGAGATCTAAAAATCAAGGGCTTTTCCAAGTTTCTTAAAAAACAAATTTTTAAAAAACTCCATCCTGTCAAAAGGAATTTTATACAAAACTCCCTCACTTACTATATTCCTTCCTCTTAATAAGTCATGTTTCTAAGAAAGTAACACTTAGGCATTTAATATTCACTCAAAACAGAGTGTACCCAGATGATAGCTGGTTTGGTTTAAAGTAGCTGTTCTAAAAATGCAGTCCAGATGAAGCTAGTTCTTATATAAATAATAAATAAAGAAAATAAAAAATTAATAAAAAAGAAAAAAAATGCAGTCCAGGAATCCCGTTTCAGAGATCTGTGAGATCAAAAGTATTTTAATTGCTTTTTTCTCATTCTCATAAGAGGGTACAGTGTAGTTTTCCAGAGGCTCCATTATGTCACAACAGATTCGATGTAGAAGAAAACAAGAGAAACCAGCTGTCTATTAAGCTAGCCATTAAATAAGATTCACAAAATATAAAATAACGCCATACTTCTCACTAAAATTTGTTTCAGAAAATAGCCATTTTTCATAAAAACATATTTATGTTAACATGTAATGGGTTTATTGTTGTTACTTCTAAATAAATTTTACAAAAGGGCCAGGTGCAGTGGCTTACACCTATAATCCCAGCATTTTGGGAGACTGATGCAGAAGGACGAGGCTAGGAGTAGTCTGAGAGCAGCCTGGGCAACATGGCAAGACCCTGTCTCTACAAAAACATTTTTAAAAAGTAGTATTTAAGATTTTCTCAGTTTTAATTTCTAAGAGAGTATCACTAGATATATGCTATATAATTAAAAGCTCTTTGGGGTACTGAATAATTTTTTTATGCTTGCTTTTATTTATTTAAAAAAATTTTTTTTAATTAATTTTTCTTTTTTTTTGAGACAGAGTCTTACCCTGTTGCCCGGGCTAGAGTGAGTGCTGTGGCGTCAGCCTAGCTCACAGCAACCTCAAACTCCTGGGCTGAAGCAATCCTTCTGCCTCAGCCTCCCAAGTAGCTGGGACTATAGCCATGTGCCACCATGCCCGGCTAATTTTTTGTATATATTTTTAGTTGGCCAATTAATTTCTTTCTATTTATAGTAGAGACGGGGTCTCACTCTTGCTCAGGCTGGTCTCAAACTCCTGACCTTGAGCGATCCACCCACCTCGGCCTCCCAGAGTGCTAGGATTACAGGCGTGAGCCACCGTGCCTGGCCGCTTTCTTTTATTTTTTAATTAACACATAATAACTATACATACTTATGGGAACCAGCAATTTTTAAAAAATGAGACAGAGTCTTGCTCTGTCACCCAGCTAGAGTGCAGTGGTGTCATCATAGCTCACTGCAACCTCAAATTCCTGGGCTCAAGTGATCCTCCTGCCTCAGCCTCCTGAGTAGGTGGAACTACAGGCACACACTACCATGCATATTCACACTTGGCTAATTTAAAAAAATTTTTTGTAGAGATGGGGGTCTCATTTTTCTTTAATGGCTTTTTAATGAGTTAAGAAAAACAAGAATTTTTTCAATGTAGCTACTCAAAAACTTAAAATTACTCATGTAGCTCACATTATATTTCTATTGGACACTTCTACTGGACATTTCAGTGGAGCACCGATCAAGGCAATGATTATCAATAGCTCGTTAATACCACATAAAAAGACACTAGACCCAATCAAAATCTCAGCAGCTTATTTTCTGGTTACCAACAAACTGGTTCCAAAGTTCACATGGAGAAGCAAAAGACCAATAGTAGCCAACACAATACTGAAAGTGAAGAACAAAGTTGAGAGGACCGACACTACCCTAATTCAAGACTTACTATAAAGCTATAATAATTAAGACAATGTATTACTTGTGAAAAGACAGACATAGATCAATGAAACAGAATAGAGTCCAGAAACAGACCCACCTAAATGTAGTCAACTGATCTTTAACAGAGGAGCAAAGGCAATAAATGGCATAAAGACGGTCTCTTCAACAATTGGTGCTGAAACAACTCGACATCAAAACAAACAAACAAACAAAAAACCACAACTGGACATCCACATGCAAAAAAAGAATCTACGCACAGACCTTATACCCTTCACAAAAATGAACTCAAAACGGATCACAGATGAAAACATAAAATGCAAAAATATAAAACTCCTAGAAGACACAGGAAAAAATGTATTAATAGATGACCTTGGGTGTGATGATGAGTTTTTAGATAAACCAAAGCCATACTTCATCAAAAAAAACTGATAAGCTGTGCTTCATTAAAATTAAAAATTTCTGGCCGGGCGCGGTGGCTCACGCCCATAATCCTAGCACTCTGGGAGGCCGAGGCAGGCGGATTGCTCAAGGTCAGGAGTTCGAAACCAGCCTGAGCAAGAGCGAGACCTCGTCTCTACTATAAATAGAAAGAAATTAATTGGCCAACTAAAAATATATAGAAAAAATTAGCTGTGCATGGTGGTGCATGCCTGTAGTCCCAGCTACTCGGGAGGCTGAGGCAGTAGGATTACTTGAGCCCAGGAGTGTGAGGTTGCTGTGAGCTAGGCTGACGCCACGGCACTCACTCTAGCCCAGGCAGCAGACTGAGACTCTGTCTCAAAAAAAAAAAAAAAAAGAAATATGAGGTAAGAAATTCAAAGCATGGATTGATACATGCAACATTCCTGATTGTATATGTGTAATCTGAGTGTGAATAATATTTATGTTGATGTGTGTGTATGATGGTTTGGCGAAGTTCCAGTGAGGTACGAGAATATTTTCTAGCAAAGTGTCTAAAAACCCAAAGGTGAAGTTGCTGCTGACTCTTCCTCTTATTTCTCAGAGTACGGCATTAACAACTACTAGAAATGATGCCACCTTTTGGTCATTCGCTGATGGTCTCCTTCTGCAGTCTTTGTCTATCAAAATCTAACATGCTTCCCTTCATGAGGAAGGCTGACCTCAGGAACCAACCATCAGAAACATATGACCTTTAAGTTTTTTCTAGAAGTGGTAAGGGAGGTACTCTGCAAGACTATATTCTTTCTTCCACTGATTCCTTCATGGCTAACATTCGTTTCTGGAAGAACTGCTCTGGATGTGGGATGTATAATAGGCTGTAGGTCATGTAATCTTAGGAAGTGAACTGTTCTTTGCAGATACTGGTTTTCTGACCTGGGTTTCATTAGCCCTAATCAACTGAATTCATAAATCCCATCCTGCTACCTAAGCATTGCCTTCTGGAGAAAAGGAAGGAAGAAAAGAAGGGAGAGAGGGAAAGAAGAAAGAAGGAATGAAGGAAGGAAGGAAAGAAGGAAGGAAAGAAAGAAAGGAAAAGCAAGCAAATGCATGCACCTTCATTAAAAGAAGTTGAACAATTCTTTTTCTCAAATAATTTATGATTCAGGGATTTAAGTATTTTACCAATAAACTTTCTCACCTAATGATTACCAGATGGTCTGTAGCTGACTAAATCAGACATGGGTGTACTAGTACTATGATGATTTTCAGCACCCAAAATATGTTTTGTAATAAAAGCAAAATATTACAGGAACTATATATATTGAGAGAAGAAGCAAGAATTGTTTGAGGTTTAAGTCCTTCATAAATCTGAGGCCTCCCTGTGGTCTATTAATTGAGTGATTTAGAGTTGGTGAAATGATGGCAGAAAAGTTAGAGAATTCAAAGCAAAATTCCCAAATGGAAATCAACAAATTAGCTTATTTCCTACATCCTGATTTGGGTAATTTTTTCCACTCAGTTTCTATCTTCACTTACAGTGACTTCTTAATCTTGGAAGACATCATTAATAGCTTCTAATTAATTGTTTTGACTGGAAAATTTACCTCTTGGCAAAACACAGCAGTTTGACACAAATGTTTTGACATAACATTATAGGGAATATTCTTAGTAGAAAAATGGAGGACTAACTTGTATGCATCAACAGAATTATATTTAAAACTTATGCTTCCCATCTTATAGATAAAAACACTGTCTGTTTCTAGCCTTTGGATAGAGCATATTCATTTTAGGTAACTATAATGTAAGCTCTGATTCTTAAAAGCATTATATGATTCTGTAGTGAATATCTGTGGACAGTAAGCCAGGATTCATTTTTTGTGTGAATGACCATTTTTGAACATACCAAGTGTTGGTAAGATGTGGAGTATGAGGAACTTTCCTTCCTTTGCTGGTGGAATTTTAAATTGATGTGCTCACTTTACATAATGGTCTGAAAATCCCTATATTGCTGAAGATGTACATATTCTAAAACTTCATCCCTGGAGAAACTATTATTACACGTGTATACAAGTAGACCTATAGAAGAATGTTCACAATAACATAAACACTAGAAATATCATAAATGTCTCATCTGCATAAATGGTGATCTCTTCACACCATGAAATTCTATGGAGCACAGCAAATAAGTGAACTACAGCCATACACTCATGGATATATCACAAAAACCTCACTGTTAGAGAAAAAATTAAATAGCCAAAGAATATATACCACTTACATAAAGTTCAAAAAGTGCAGAACTAAGCAATACATTATTTAAGAGTAAAAAATATATGTAGTAAAACTCTGAAGAAAATTCAAAGAATGATAAACAAAAATGTCAGATGACGGTTACCTCTGGAAATGAGTCTGATGATGCAATCCCAGGAGAGAGACACAGGGTGTCTCTAAAGTTATTGGTAACATACTATGTCTTAAGCTAGGTGCTGAGTGTAGGAGTGTGTTTGTGAGCACGTGGGCTTGCATGCATGCATGTAAGAATTTTTTAATGAAAGATGTTGGAGTGGGGAAAGACTTTACCATTGTTTACCTATGACTCTTTCTAACCATGATAAGTCCCTGAACTACCATCAGTTGTATACAAGGCTTACTACTATTTATGGACTTACTAACAAGTCACTTTCCACACTCCATGTTGTGATAAATGATGTCAGAGTAGCATGGGAGGCAAAGCTCAAAAATGAACAAAAAAAACAAATTTTGATAATGTAGTAGCCTTGAGAGAATGGATCCAGATAATTTTGTAAGCATTGTTCATTTATTAAAATACCATGCTCATCCCCTTATATACACCTAGTGGTGAGTGGAAATAAGGAGGCCAACAGTGGCTCAGAAGATTTGTCAGACATTGTGAAGAAGAGAAAGGTCTTCATAAAGAGCTACCAACAGATCAGTTACTTAAATCAAGCTTCAATTTATCCATCATGGAGGCAAATGTGGAAATGACTCTAGTGTCTTTCAATAGTCCATCATGGCGCCATTTACACTGAGAACTTTTCATATATTTTTGCTTTAATAGAAGTGACTTCTTTGAGTAAAAGCTATAAATTGTGTCAAGAGCAATCACAGTAACTATGCAATCACTTCATTGATTTATTCCAGACAAACCGGTTAGACAGTAGAGCTGGGATCCATAGAATTCAAACTATTAAAAAATACTGTCATCTGTCTATCTAAAATCTTTCTGCCTTGTGGGGCATGACTTTGAAAAGAAAGTCTGGCTTTTAGTCTCTAGTAAGACCAGTACAATTTCATCAATAGACAGCTCCCCATATGCGCTACACAGACTGGTGTTTTTGCATGAAGAGCCTCTTAAGAGGTTCATCCACCTGAGTAAACAGTCTTTCATTAACAATATGTGTCATAAAGAGAGTCAGTTTTTGATAAATATAGTCGATGTACTACAAGTGGAAAAAATTATCAAATTTAATGAAATGAAGGCTTTGAAATGCCTCCATTTAAAGCATCATCTGATCATAATGGAAAACCATTCTGAAGAATTAACTATGTATTCAATTTACAAGAAAAAATGCTATTCTATTTAGATGTTTGTTTGGGGGAAAGAATTTAAAATATAAAGCAAGAATACCTGTTGAAGCTATCGCCTGAGTTACTGTTTTTGTTTCTTCTGTAGTGATTTTTTTAATTGGAGTTAATTTTTGTGGAGTGATTCATAGATGAAAAGGACCATAAAAAGGCCTTAAGTGAATGAAACCTTTTGATAGGTAACCTGTGGTGAGTTTATTCTCTTCTGTAATTGATGATTATTAAATGTAGATTACTTCAATAATATGCAATGTGATGAAGAACACGTAAGGCTTTTGAAATTACCACTAATGCTTCTACGTTTACAACTTTTAAGTCAGCATAAATAATCTATGCTTGCCATCTTATGATGGTGTTGTGAACATTGTATTATATTTAGAAAGTACTTTGCAGTTGATAAATAAATAATTTCATGATAAAAATAGTAAGAAAATGATATTAGCACTAAGAACCATAACAACAAAAATAACTTATTAATATAATTCATTGAAAATGTATGAATCTTATTATGGTCCACATACTGTGCTAAGCACTGAAAATTATAAGAGCATAAGGAAGTCCAGGTGTCAGCAGAAGAAAAGAACATTTCCATCTCTAGAATAGCACATGGAAAGCATCACAGTTGAGTCTATAGAAGTTAGAAAGAAAGTCCCAATTTGATTAAAATAATTTGATTGCTTTGATTAAAACGTTTAAAATCTTTCTTATTGATTTTAAGTTCTCTTGCAAAATGTGTAGCCTAGGCATACACATTTGGAAATGGTTGAGTTAAAAAGATTTCCAGTGCATTAAAAGCTATCTGTGTATCCTTTCTTCTTGTTCTCTTGGAGCTTATGTCTATATATAATAGCCTATGCCTGAGGTGTGTTATTTTATTTTAAAATTATACTCTCCATTGGAATCCCATTACAATGAGCACCTTCTCTCCACTGATTTTAAAGTTTTATTTATACTGAAAGAAGTTAAGAGTTTCCTTAACCCTCTCTAAATGTACGATGGCTATAAAAAGTTTGGGAAATACAGTTCTGACTATACTGTATCTATTAGATATAACTTCTGTCCTCTACAGTCTCAGATAGGTGGTAATAATATTTTAACATTCAGCTGACCCAAATGTGGCTGTTTGTAAAAATAGAGCCATTATAGATATTTAGCTCAGTCTCCATCAGTAAACTTCAATGTATTTTGTATGTCAAGTACTGTTAAGTTCTTGAGATACAAAGACTAAGCAAGTTAAAGTACTTATAAGTACTAATTAGAACAGAGAGAAACAGAAACAAATAATGTCAATATATAATGAGGGAATTATGCAGTAAATTGCTTTAGAAACAGAGGACAGGCACCTAGCTTAATCTTTGGGTGCAAGTAAACTTTCTGGGGCATGAATACTGGAGTCATGTGTTGAAGGATTCATGGGTGTTAAGCAGATGATGGGGGCGCCTAGCATTTGAAGGATGTTTCAGGCAGAGGCAGCATCTGAATGGAAGCGCAGAGGTGTGAAACCCGATGACGTGTGCAGGGAGTTACAGGCACATGGTATCTCTGAGGCATAAAGCACAAAGCAATGAATAGCAGGAGATAAGGCTAGAGACCTAAACTGAACGCATGAATGACAGTTCTCTATTTCACTAACAACTTTGTGAATGTCTATGCTGCCTGGATATTTAAAAAACAAACTTTCTGAGGATAGACGCATTCCAGTACATTTGAGGCACAAACATTTGCTAAGCACCTACTATGTGCCAGACACTCTTCTATTAAAAAAACAAAGGATGTAGCAATGAATGTCATTTTCTTTGAGGAAATCACAGTCTATCCTGAAGATAGAGAGGTATAAAAAGTTCAAGTGTAGCACAGATAACCAGGATAATGATGGAGATGTGGATAAAATACCATGTGGGCCAAGAGAAATACATGTTTCCCTTTACCTTGGGAAATTGGAGAAGGCACCTTAGAATAGGCAAGAGTCAGACTTGGACTTTAAGAATGAATCGAGTCTCACAGAAGGAGAAAGAGGTGTCTTGCCAGGGTCCCTACATGTGCAAAGGCGTGAATCATGAAATGTCAAGGTTTTCTGGAGATGAGGGCAGGAGGTAGATTTGGACCATATCATTTGGGTATTATATTTCAAGTTATGGAATTTGAAGAGAATTGCATAGGCAAGGGCTACCAGCCAAGATTTTTCAAAAGACAAATATGTGATCAGATTTTTACTTAAGAAAAATAATCATGTAGAGATGTTGAACTGGGTGAGGGGAGACTGATGGCAGGTACTGGGATAGAAGCTGCTGTGATCGACCAGATAAGAGGCGATGGGACCTGAGTCACAGCAGCGTGGAGCAGAATGGAGAGCACATCTAGAGAGGCTACAAGGACTCTCCAGCGCTGGTGCTGTCTCTTTAGCTTCTATCCCCAGCATCAAGCGTGGTTCCTGACGCACAGTTTGTTCCTATTTCCTATTTATCAGCCTGCTGACTGATTTGAGAAAAAACAACATATGCATGTTTGTTGGCAAAGGGTGATAACATTTAGCTAGAGAAAGAAGAGAACAAATTAGATGAAACATCAGTGAGTATACAAAACCAATTTAGAGAGGATTCAGAAAAGGAAGACAAGTGATGAGAAACCAGCAAAGCATGTTGTCCTGAAAGTGAAGGGAGAGAGAATTCAAGAAATAGGGTAATCTGCAGCCTCCACTGCTGCAGAGAGTTAAGCAGGAAGGGCAGAGAAAATAGACGCTTGGATTTGGCCATTAGAATGTTACTAACTTTTTGGCAATCACAGTTTGACTAGAGTGGTTTTAAATTGGTTGAGAAGTTAACTCTTCTGCCCCATACATTCCAGAACAAGATACACAAAGATGGTCTATGGACTGGTGCCTGTCCACGAACAGGCTGTTACTGTTCTGCAATAGGCTAAATAGAAAAATTAAAAGTCTTCACGATGTTTATAGTGATCATGTATGGAGTGTGACATTGCCCTGACAGCATCAGCAGAACGTTTCCTTAAATGTTGTTGAACTTGCGTGGTGAGTCTCCTGGGGTGTGAGCTGCACATCAGTTATACTCCACAGGATCAGGTATCCGGTCATGATAGATTGGGAAAAATCTAACAATCAACCAAAGATTGTCCAAATGACTTGAACTTCAAACAGATAATTTGAGATGTATTGTTCTAGAAGAATGCTACAAATAGGAAAATAGTGAACACATTTTGATTGATTTTTTTGATGTCTTTAGGTTTTATTTTTCCCATATTTGGTTTCCCCTTACCCCTTTGTGTACCTTCCTGCCCTACTTTTTTTCCCCCCTGGGGTATATTCTCTGTATTTATAACCATGATGGGCTTCCAGTAAACCCATTTTGATTGGCGTGTCTACTGCTTGCCTGTGCCCTGCAAGTACAAGAACTCCTCTGGGGCCATGAAAATGTGAGCTACAAACAGACAAGATGTCTTTGGCGCTAATAGAGAACATCCACTGGTGAAATGTGCCAATTAAAGCACAGCACAGATAAAAAGACCCAAGGATAAAACTCTAGTGCTGTAACTCAAAGAATGCTACTTCCAAAACAGCTTTATAAAGAAAAATGGACCTGACAGTTTATCCTAGTGTCAGTGCTGCCTCTTTTCTTGGCTGTTTATCTCTGAATGCAGTTATGCTCTTCCCACCAGAAATTTCTATGAAACAAGATTTGCGCAATCGTCCTGCTGTGGTTACTGACATGCTCGGGGTACTGACAAGAGGCTATGCAGGGTGGGTCATATCATAGGCTGAACTTGAAAGTTTGGAGGATTTCTCTTTTATTGTCCCGTCTTCAGAGATGCAATGTTACAAGGACATTCCCTGATGCAGTATCAGTGCACTGTAGAGGTTTATGAGCCAAGGTACACATCAAAAAGAATTTTAATAAAGCTTGACAGATATATTGCATTAATAGTGCTGACATATTGAAGCAGGACATATGTATGGAGTGTGACATACTACTATTTTTTAAAAGGAGATATTAGGTCATACCGATATTTGTTTTTAAGAAAGATGGTGGGTATATTATTACATTCCGTAGATTTTCTCTGTTGTTGTCTTTGTCATTACAAGCAAGGGTTCTTCTCCTTCACGTGTGTGCGCTATACCTCTTCATCTTGATGAGTGATATTCAGTACAAATACAGTGGATCAATCCCAGGTACTTAGAATATAGTAATCATAGTATAGTATAGTGATCACACCAAACAATGTTCAAACGCTACATATTTTTGTGTCTAAATCGCATAGTCAAGAGTGGAAAATAGTTCAGAGTGTCATTAATAGCATAATGGTGACTTTGACATTAAGATGTAAGTAAAACTATGCCTAAATCAATATATTCTCCAAGTTCACATCAGGTGACACTTGGCTTGAATAAACAGAATTTTTGAATGCATTTTTGCCCTCACAGGAATGTGGCAAGTGTCAAAAATGCCACTTTCATATTTAATACTCAAAAGAGAGCAGTAGATTTTATATGAAATTGTGTCCTCTTTGGTTCATAGTATCTGAAGAAGTCAGGAAAGCAAACTTTTATGTGTTCATTTCGTACGAAATTTTGACAATCAAAAAAGTTCATTGAACATTTTAAGCTTTCATAAATATATTAATTGGGGAAGCATTATTATGCATACTACTTTTATAGTAGATACAAACATGAGTCTCTCCATAAAGAAATATATATAAATAATGAGTATTAAAACTTTCATTTGCTCTTGGCTTTCTAAAATCAAATTCTTCTATTAAAAATATATCAAGACATAAAGCAACATTTACTTCACTATTTTTCAATGAAAATGAACATTTAGTAACAAGCACACAATTTTTTGGTGCTTTAAAAAAATAGCAGAGAACCAAGCATTTTGCAGAAGTCTTCATTCCTTCCTTTTTAGAATTTTGTTGCTCAAATTAGAGGCTGGGCCAAGGAGAATTCAACTGTCATGGCAATAAAGCATTTTATTGAAAAGAAGAACGTTATGATAGCTTACTGCATTTGTAGAGAGAAGATAACTATATAAAATATTTATGGCACTATTTCCATAAAATATCAAAAAATATCTATTTTGGAATGAATAAAAAAGTACTCTGACATTTTGGCTAGGATGGCAGATAGAATCCAGATTGAAAGTCTTTTTTATTTGTGTAGTTTTTTCTTAGTGTTAAAGCGATAGATTTTTTTTCCCAGCAATACTCTGTTATACCAAATGTTTAATAAATTGTAAAACCTTCAGCTCCTAGCTATCCAATACTTGTCTTTTGATCAACTTACAGTTTGTCAGTTGTGTTGTGATTATGGGACAAAGAGAATTGGGGAAATGAGATAATCTCATGAATCACCCAAGAGAAATGGACATTTCATTCCTTCAAATTACCAAGAAAATTCAAGCAAAATTGTCTCTCTAGTTTTAATCGCCAGGATATTTATTTTTTGCTGGTGGTCAGAAAAATAATTTTATATATTTTCATAATAATTTTTTGACTATAACATCGATATGTGCTCATCCATGTAATTTTTTGGAAAATTCAGAAGAGTACAAAGAATGGGAGAGAAATAATTCTCAAGTCTTCCTACCCAGATATAACTAACATCAAAAGTTTGGGTTTCTAGTTTAGCTCTAATGTAATTTTTTATTGTCTAATCTTATGGGATGTTTAATATTAAATTCTACTTTTATTATTTTGACATCATATGCATTTTCCCACATCAGTGGCATTTTTTTACAAAATTACTCCTATTTCTTAAAAATTTTTTTTTACAATGTGAACAATTTGTTTCCTGCCAATATATCTAGCTATCTTTCACAAACAGTAACCCGCTGGGCATTCTTTCTAAGAGAAGAAAACAATTGGCTCAAATAATTTGTTGGCGTGTGTGCATGTGTGTGTGCATGCATGTGCCTGTTTAGCTTGGCTCATTTAGCACGCTGAATTCTAGGGTACTTGGGCGCTCCACAACTCTCTTAATATGTATTTAACTGTTCAAATTTACTGATTGATTTGTACATACTCCAGATAGTTACATGATTTAGAAATAGGATTTTTTTTTTATTTAAAAATGGATAAAAAACGTGGAGACGTCAAGTAGACGTAAGAGATGACGCTGATAGAAAAATGTTTAGTAGAAATCCATGAATAATACTTTCCATTGTGCCAAAAATCTGGATCTAAGTCTGAGTGGAAACTGGTGGACCTTGGCCCAAACTGGCCACAAATATGTTTTATTTGGCATGAATTCTTTAAGATTTCAAATAATGTTTTAAAATAGAGAAGATTGACATAAAATGTGGATTTCTAGAATTTTTTGGAAGATAGAACAACTCTGAGCCTGCAACTGCATAGCAAAACTCGGCTGGAGGTAATTACTGTTTAGACTGGGCTTGCATTCACTTGAGCATCCGTGTTCCAGTTTGACACAGGTCTAATCACTCCTGTAGTTGGCCTGATCCAGAAGTTGATATTGGTTGCCATCTATCTGCAATGCTTGACTCTGTTTTTCATAATAGAGAAATGTTTCTCAGTACCTATTTCTTTATGTAAAGTGAAATACAGGACTGAGTGCAGTGACTCACACCTGTAATCCCAGCACTCTGGGAGGCCGAAGCAGGAGGATCACTTGAGCCCAGGAGTTTTAGCCCACCCTAGGCAACATAGCAAGTCACTGTCTCTACAAAAAATGTAAAAAATTAGCCGGGCATGATGGCCTGTGACTGTAGTCCCAGCTCTGTAGGAGGCTGAAGCAGGAGGATCACTTGAGCTCAGGAGTTTGGGGTTGCAGAGCTATGATTGTGCCACTGCACTCCAGCCTGGGTGATCAAGAGCAAGACCACATCACTAAACAAAAAACAAAAAACAAAAAAAACCTAAACAGTGAAATCCAAATAAACAATATTTCAAGAAAAAAATGGATGGTGGCTTTCTTTTTTCTTTTTTTTTTTTTGGAGTTACAAAATATTCTAAGTACTCAATATGCAAATAGCATGTAGTTTAAAGAACACATGCAGTGAACTTCACTGGCAATTATTGCTTGACTCCCTAGCCTTTGAATTTGCAAAGCTTCCTTTAAGCTATCAGCCATTGATATGAGGGAAACATTATTCCTTAATCATATGAAAGCAAACCAATTGCTAAGGAAAAAACTTTTCCTGATGTTGGGACCAGGAAGAAAAAAATCACACTTCCGCCTTTAATGTCCTCAAGAATATCTTCATAATATACACAACTAGATGTTTACTCAGCCTAAATGAATCTTAGCAAGCACAGCCTAGATTTTTTTTTATCAGTGTCATGATAACATCATCACCATTATCAAACTCTTCCCATTTAATGTAAATGGAAGCTAACATTTATTGAGTACTTGCCAGCTACTATGCTAAGTACTTTTCACACATTGCCATTTCGTCTTTACATGAAAGCTATGAGATAGGTATGGCTCTTATTCCACTTATTAAATAAAGAGCCTAGGGCTGAATGACACAGAGCCTGTGCTCACAGAGAGTTAAAAGTTTTGTCTTTGAATGCAGCAAACTAGTACAAATCTCCTTGGTCTATGGCAGTGCCATTCAAGAGGAATATGATGTGAACCCCATACATAATTTAAAATTTTCTATAAGTACATTAAAGTAAAAATAAACAGGTGAACTAATTTTAATAATATATATTATTTAACACAACACACCCAAAGCCTTGTTATTAAATATGTGATCAATAAAATAATTATTAATGAAATATTTTAATTTTTTTTGTACTAAGGCCTCAAATTTTGGTGTGGTTTTTGTGCCTATGGCACATCTCAGTTTGGACTAGTCACATTTCATGTGCTCAAGAGGCTAACAGGCAACGAATTGGACAGTGCAGAGATACAGCTTTAATGCATTATCCTCCTATTTAAGATAAAGAAATTTTAGGAACTCACTCCAGGAAGCTCCTGTGGTTTATTATTCATATAGTTCCTCCAGTTATAAGGAAAATAGAAAACCATTCTGTCTTTGCATAAGGCATTTTTGACTCTGATCGAGACTCTAACATAAATAGCATAGACATTTATTGGGAGATTTGTCCTTGCCAGTGCCTCAAAGGCCCTATATGTGGTGTGACTGGTGTCCCTTAGGATAATGATTATTGACAAGGTTGCCAGTCACCATAGATGATTACTCTGTGATTTTCCATGTGCCCCAGGAAAGTGGAGGAGACTAATTAATACAGAAGCTGTTGAGTATGTAGGAGTGTTAGAATCAACAGTAAACAAAATAAATAAATGCCCAATTATGACCATGAGGGGGGCTCTCTGAGATGTTTTGCTCTTAAAAAAGAGTCCTAATACTCATAAAGGTGGCCCATCACTGGATTAAGTGACTCAAAACCACCGGACCCATTTGTGTTCAGATAGATTTGAAGATATTTCACAATTTTCTTGGTAAAAAGGGTACAAAAATAGAGTATACTTCTAGTAGGTTATATGACATCTTATTTGTTTTTCCTGTGCTCCTTGTCTATATGCAATCTTCTCTTCTTTAGTAAATTAGATTGGTGTATGAGGTCTTAGCACTGCTATGGTAAAGGAACCATAGCGGTTTATAGATAATTACATTTATAGATAATGTAAAAAAATCAGTTTATTATGATTTTACCGTTCTCTACTGCAAATTGTATTACCTTTCAAAAACTCAGTAGAGGTTAAAAGTTTAGAATTGATTCACTGAGTAATGTTTATAAGATACAGCCCCTGAAGCATTGGTTCTCTTTGATTTTTTTTATTAAATATTTTAGCATATAGGTTTAAAAAAAACTGGGGAATTAAAATTTTAGTGAATTACTACTTAGGTGCATAAAGTGATAGAATAGTGGATTGACAATAAGTTGACATTCATCCTCCCAAAATGCCTGTCACCGTCAAGAAAGGACTTTTCGTCAGAGGGATCATATTTAATAATTCCTATTAATCTAAGTGAGCATTATGGAATTGATACTTTTATCACCACTCTGCAAATTATGATTTGTTACTGGGTTTTCCTTTGTAATATAGAAGATCAGATCTACTGGCAGAAGTTGACGGCTCAGTGGCAGCAACCACATCCTGGACATATACAACTCCCCTCACCCCCCTGCCAGCTCCAAGCACCATGGTGATAGAGAGCTGACTTTAGCCTTATGTTATAATTCTATTCATTAAATTAATTTAGAATATGTAAACTGATTTATTGTGAGATTTATAACCACTTGCCTCAAGAGAGCCCAGAATATTAGGTTAACAGTTTTTTATTTTTTTTTTAACACGGCTTTGACTCGATTTCAGGGGGCAGGCAATTTCATGTCAGCATCCCATAATTTTAGCTACACGGTGTCATTTTTCTCTCTACTTTTCACTGCCGAGTCAAAAATCTATTGGAGAGGTTACAAGTATGTCAGAATATTTCCACCAGAGAGAAAGTTAGTGGATAACTTCTATCTGTAGCCTCAAATATTTTGTCTTCACTCCAGCATTTATGGTTTGCACTTCGTTTTCGGTACTCAGCGATTCTACGAACTAATCTATTGAAAATTGAACTCAATAATTTCAAGCAGCACAATCACTTTGTAACCCCATTATAGGTTGTTTTCTTTCTGTGTTTCTTCTCTTCTATATCTTTGTCTTTCCTATGCCTTAGTTTCTGCTGAAATCTATAATAGATTTTGATTACTCCAAGTATAGGCTGTTGGCACCTCAGGGTAACTCTCTCAGACTTTAGGCTCCTTAGTTTCTTTTGGGCATCCTGAGAATATCTTTGTTAAATACCATTTGGATTAAGTCACTGTCCTGTTCATAAATCCTGGCAGTATATTGCTCATCAATTACTTTAATAATCTAGAATATTTACTAAGTGCTTGGCTCTTTGCTGGGCACCATTGGCAAGTCAGAATTGGGCAGCCCAGCCTCAAGACTTCCATCTCTCACCCACCTGTATCATTAGTTCCAATTCAATGGCAAATTTTTTCAAGCAAATATATCGATATTGCCCTCCCCATGACAGTTTTTGTGCAGTTTCTCTGCCATTTTCTTTACTCATTGTGCCTTTCTCTCCTCTCCTTTTCAGAGCGCCTCTTTTCCCTCCCTCAAAACTTGCTAAAATCTACTCGCTGCCCCATCCAGTAAGTGTCCAGGAAGTTCCTTATAGCCTCATCAGTTTTTTACTCAGCCTCTTTTCAGAACCTCTGTATGAAGATTTCAGCATGTTTGTTGACTCAAAAGTGTTCGCATTTTTCCATACGTTGGGCTCACCAACCTGAAGATTGCAAATACTCAAGGAAAGAACATGCCTTCCATCCGTAATATTCCTTGGGGCAACCACTATTGCAATTTTAGCATGGCAGACATTGAATAAATATTTTACTGCTGTTACATTGCTTTTTCCTTCTTTCAGTCTTACCATAGTTGGGATGGGGGAAAAGGTAATGCCCATATGTGTTATAACGTCACCCACTGTATTGTAATCAGTGCCCCAAATACCTGATGGTTTTAGAAAAGGATGTAATACAGGTCCTTCTAGAGTCCTACCTCTTCACAAAAGAGGTAAAATTAAATACCCAGTGCATGTGGTTAACCAACAGAATGGTAGCTCCTTTTTAGATTGAAACATCCAGGTAGAAAGACATTGTAGACAAATGAAAGATTAATGACTGAATATAGGCTGAGAAGTCACATATTCCCCCAGCTCTCACTTAGATGATGCAGTAGCTTGAGATCAGCTAAAGATTAATGAATCTTCATTTGTACTCCAGATTTCCAAAATATCTATGTCTATATCATCTAT
>CAUYRT010016174.1:0-40252 GCA_963574885.1 Lepilemur ruficaudatus | reverse complement strand
AAGTGGGAAGGTGAAGGATTATGTTGAGAGGTTGGCAGCAAATATCAAGTCTTTCCAAATGAGATCTCAATCCTCATATCATTCAATATAATTTTTTTAAATGTAGTAATAATTCATCATGTGTATTTATTTTTTTTTTTTGAGACAGCGTCTCACTCTGTTGCCTTGGCTAGAGTGCCGTGGCATCAGCCTAGCTCACAGCAACCTCAGACTCCTGGGCTCAAGCGATCCTCCTGCCTCAGCCTCCCGAGTAGCTGGGACTACAGGCATGTGTCACCATGCCTGGCTAATTTTTTTTTTATATATATATATTCTTAGTTGGCCAATTAATTTCTTTCTAATTTTAGTGGAGACGGGGTCTCACTCTTGCTCAGGCTGGTTTCGAACTCCTGACCTTGAGCGATCCGCCCGTCTCGGCCTCCCAGAGTGCTAGGATTACAGGCGTGAGCCACTGCGCCCGGCCCATCATGTGTGTTTTTAACAATAAGACCGTCCGCTATGCAGTTCTCTATTTGTAGAAATACAAGTTTTTGTTTGGGACATATGTTTTCATGTCTCTTGGGTATGTACCTAGGAGTGGAATTTCTAGATCATGTGGTAACCCAAGGCTTAACCTTTTGTGGAACTGCCAAAATGGCTGCACTGTTTTACAGTCCACTAGTAATGTGTATTCAAACTCATCTGCATCCTTGCCAAAACATGTTATCATCTGTCTTTTATTTTAGCCACCCTAGTGGGTGTGAAGCAGTATCTCATTGTGGTTTTGATGGCATTTCTCTAATGAATAAAGATGTTGAGCATCTTTTCATGTGCTTATTGTCCATTTGTATATCCCTTCTGAAGCGTCTGTTCAGATCTTTTGCTCATTTTTTTAACTGTGTTCTTTGGTTTTTCATTGTTGAGTTGTGTTTAATATATTCCGGACACAAGTCCCATATGAAATATAAAATTTGCAAATTATTTTCTCTCATGTGGGTTATGTTTTCACTTTCTTGATGGTGTTCCTGGAAACATAGAAGTTTTTAATTTTCATGATGCTAATTTATCTATTTTTTTTCTCATTTGTGCTTTTGGTGTTTTATCTAAGAAACTATAACCTAATCCAAGATCATGAAGAATTACTTCTACATTTTCTTCTGAAAATTTTATAGTTTTAGCTCTTACATTTAGGTCTATGATCCAGTTTGAATTAATTGTATATGATGTGATACAGAGATCCAACTTCATCTCTTGCATGAGGATATTACTCAGTTGTCTCAGCATCGTTTGTTGAAAAGGCTATGCTCTCCCCTATTCAATTGTCTTGGCGCATATATATATATATATATATAGAGAGAGAGAGAGAGAGAGAGAGTCACTTATGTATCTATCACTAGCCATCCCAGGCATCATATGTTATGACAAGCTTAAGACTGATGTGGACAATGATTATCACTAGCCGTGGAAAAGAATGATGATCTTTTATTTCCAAAGATTCTGTGAAGACGCCTGTACATTTGAGAATTTGTTTGGCTTATACAGACCAGTATATCTGCTTTATAGATTATTGAGTCACAAGCTAAAAGGTTGTAAAATTTCTCAAGTCTCTTAGAGCTCACACTTGCAGGAAGCTTGCTTTCACAACTCGTACATGACAGTCTCAAATAAAAGTCCTCCCGTGAGAGTGTTACTATGGACAGAAAAAGAGACTATACTTCTTTATTGCTGCTATTGTTATTTAGGGCTTCTTTGTTTTTTGATGTTATTGTTTCAAAAGATTGTGTTTTGCAAAAAGCAACAACACCTTAAGATACATCTTAACTAGAGAGAGCCATGTTTAGGACTTTTTCCTCCTTTAGTCACAGTGATTTTCTGTTTGCCCTGGAAGGCAGTCACCATTACTTGAAAACAGGGAAGATAAATGTGGTTTCTGGGAATCATATTTATGACTAGTCCACATGTTTATGAATAGGGATAGAAAAAAAACACTGTCTCAAATTTTCCTTTCAGTTCCAGAAACATCTAAATGAATTTTAAATATTCCACCCAAATTAATCTCACTTCTAAATAAAACATACCTTGTCTGAAGACCCTTCAGCAACACCACTCAAGTGCATATTTTTTTAAGTAGGGTGGTCAATTGTAGCTGATCTAGAGGAAATTTAGGAAAGAAGAAACGAAATCAACTTTTAAGATCTGGAGGCCTTTAAACAACAAACACCCCAACCAACAAAAGAGTACACAGGGCAGGCTCAGCAAACGTAATCAAACTTCTCTTTTTAAGTTTTTGTACCTCAGTCTGTGCAGTTGTGCAAAGGGAGGAGGATTAAAATACGCAACTGAGTAGTGAACGCCTCTAGCTGCTTCCTAGGGCAGGTCCCCAATATGAATCAGTGTGTGTCCTGCGCTCACCGTCTCTTGTTTGTCCTCTCTGGCAAGTACCACGTGCCAGCGTGTCCACGTTCATTGCTGTGGCCCCCAGCATGTGTGTGAGGTTCTTAGACAGCAGGTTTTTGTCCTAAATATCTTTAGGATATTTAATTAAAGATAATTAAAATATCTTTAATTTATCCCTGTAGTCTTGGCAGACACAGGGACTATCACAATGAAAGAAATATAGATCCTGCCCTCAAGGATTGTGTAAGCTTTGGAGACCCAACGCTCAGAAGATAGCTTGGCATAGAGTAGGTGTTTAGTAAAAGTTTGTTAATTAGAGAAAGAAAGAAAGAGGAAGGATGAGGAGGGAGGAAAAGATGCACTTGGATTCTGTCCCTCATACTAGAGGAAAATGAAAGTAGAATATTGAGACATAGAAGTGGTGTAAAAGACAAGAAGAGATGAGTGATCAACACTTCCATGGACATATGGAAGCAACGTCCATCAGTGTCAGGCAGGTGGGAGGGGTGAGGATGGGATGGGTAAATTCACACCTAAAGGGTGCAGTGCGCACTGTCTGGGGAATGGGCGTGCTTCTAGCTCTGACTCAGGTGGTGCAAAGGCAATTTATGTGACCAAAGAGTTTGTACCCTTGTACTTCTGAAATAAAAAAAAAATAAAATAAAACTCTTTTCAAGGATTAAAAAAAAAAAAGAAGAAGGCATAGGAACCAGAAGAGGAAAATTGTAGTATAATGCTTAAGTGTCTTTGGAGACAGACTGGATGTGAATCTTAGATCTGCCATTCTTAGATCTGCCAAACTGTGGTTTGGGGTAATTTACTTAATTATTATTATTATTTTATTAACCAAATTTCTTTTTAAGAATTTTTTATTTTTAATTATGGATACATGATAGTTATACATATTCATGGGATATATATGATATTTCGATACAAGCGTCACTATGGTTGCAATTATCAAATCAGGGTAATGGGGAATCCATCACCTCAAGCATTTATCATTTCTTTACGTTAGGAACAATGAGATGGAATGAGAGCTAGTGTTCCCTAGCACAATAGAGCAACAATAGAGCAACAATAGAGCAACAGAAGTTGACAACAATTTATTGTATATTTCAGAATAACTAAAAGAGTGAAATGGGAATGTTAATTATTTCTGACCCTCAATTTCTTGTATAATATGCAAGAAGTAACAGTATCTACCTCATTGGATTATTGGGAGAATTTAATAAGATAATGCATTACCACTTTAGTACAATACCCAGCACATAGGAAGAACTCCGGAAATATTAGCCGTAGATAGAAGATGCTTCTTATATTCAGGTTTTCTTCATCCCTGAAATGTGGCCATGGCACACAAAAGTAAACATTTTCAAATCAGTCCCAGGTGGTAGGCTTTTAGATTTTTTTCTTTACCTTTGAAATGGTTTCAAGACACTGCTGTCATGGAAAGCCTCTGTGGAAGAAACTGTATATCTTTTTGTACCATTTGCCTTTCTAAAATCTGTCAAATCTCTGAAGTTTCTCCCTTGACCTTCCTGGAAGCTTAAACAGAAACTAAATTATCATAAAATTTTTTGACATTTGATTTGAATCTACTTTGGAGTCGCATGGATGAGGTCTCTTGGTAACTGAACTTCTGTCGACCCAAACAGTCCCCTTCCAGCGTACCGAGTGTACACCTCCCGCCTGCCACCACCCCTGTGGCAGCAGTGTTCAGGATCCTGAGGAGTTCTGTTTGGGGAATTATGGCAAAAGTCAGCCAAGTGTAGGTAATGATGTCAGGTGACATGGGAGCTTGGATTACACACGAGGCAGGGGGGAACTTCAGGCGAGGAAACTTTGTATCCAGCTGTGCCCAATGGGCCTTCCCTGTGGACTTGATAGGCACCCCGTTGCCCCTTGTCATTTGTAATTGAGGTCACACTCAAAGAGAAAACGCTTTGCCTTCCACAGTGTCATCTTTCAGCAATGCAGCTTCGTGAGTGAAGATGGTGATGTTCCAACAGCTAGTCCAAACTCTTTAAAATGCTACCATATACCTTGCAGGTGGTCGGTGTATAATAAAAGTGCGTTGGAGTTGGATAAGTATTGAGATCTGTTTGAGATGTGAAATTATGAGTAAGGTTTGGTGTTTGTACCACAACCGTTAGTAATAACCGGAACTAACTACAACATACTGGGATATTCACTTCTCAAAGAAACTATTAGTGTTAGCCCAGAATAGAATGTGCTTTTGCAAAAGAAAATGTTTACCAAGCTTGCCATAAAGGGAGCCAATTATTTATGTTTCTTTCTAAGATTTTAATAAATTCCCTTAATAGCTAGTCAAAGCAGTTGAACATGCTCACATTGAACAAAATGAAAGCAAGAAGTGGTCATTCTAATTTCCAAAGTGAACAAACTTGTAGAAATAAGCATTTAAAATCTTAATTTTTACATTTTGCAAATAGGAATAACTTTTCTTAAATATATTTCTTATTTCCTCGGTGATTAAAAAACCGGCAATGGGCACTTACCTACGCGCTCTCTCAGCAACTGCCACCAGAGGGCAGCACGGAGATCATCCCCAGCCCGGGAATCCCTGGGCGGTGTTAAGTATGGGCTGACAACACCTAGATTTTTTTGGTGGAAGAATTCCAGTCAGGCTGTGGTGATATACGTTCTCAGAGTCTACTATAGTATCATTTTAGTGGTTTTATTACAAGTCATCAAACACTGTATCTGAGAAACATGAGGATAAATTATGGTACATTCAAAAACTGCTGATAAATAACAAGAAACAAGAGAACAGGGACTTTGAGAATGTAAGACCTTTTCGGTGAGAAATGTCTTGTGCAAGCTATGAGAGAATTTTCTACGTGCAGAGAAGCTCCATTGCATTGGTCTTCTGAACTGGGTAACGTTTTCTTGATCCTTTTCGTAATGCAGCGAATAAAATCCTGTTTATTCTTTTTGGGAGTTTCCAAAATGTCTTTACCAATTTAAATTTTGCTTTTTCACCTTATTATATAGTTGACATTAAATTTCTCTTGGGTGTTCATGAGGTAGCCATATAAAATGGAGCATCCTATTTCTAATAACAACTATTACACATAATATTGATGTACATATATATATATATTTTTTCTTTTTGCCAGCTCAGTTGTACAGTCAACTGAGAAAATGGGATGTATCGCTTCTCCCCTGAATTCCTTTGCAGATTTTCCTTCAGGGTCAGAAAATGTTGTCTTCTCATCTTCAGAAAATTGTTATAAAATGATACATTGAGATAATCAGACTTCCTCTTTATTGTGTTTGTTTCTTTAAAAAAAAAACGAGGTACATGAACTTATAAAGAAAGTCTTAAAGAATACACTATAAACTGTTAAAACAATAAATGAGTTCAGCAAGGTTGCAGAATACAAGATCAATATACAAAATCCAATTATATTTTATACACTTGCAATGAACAATCTGAAAATGAAATGAAGGAAACAGTTCCATTTACAATAGCATCATCAAAAAGAATAAAAATGTAACAAAAGAAGTGTGAAACCTACACTCTGAAAACTACAAAGCATTATTAAAAGAAATTAAAGAAGATCTAAATACGGAAAAACAACCCATGTTAATGGATCATAAGACTTAATATTGTTAAGATGACAGTCCTCCCCAAATTGATCTACAGTTTCAATACAATCCCTGTCAGAATCCCAGTTGGCTTCTTTGTACAAATTGACAATCCGATCCCAAAATTCATATGGAAATGCAAGGGACTCAGAATAGGCAAAACAATCTTGAAAAAGAAGAACAAAGTTGGAGGCTTTCAAATTTCAAAAATCCCCAATTTCAAAACTTAGAAAAAAAGTGACAGTAATCAATACATATGTCACTAACGCAGGGATGGACATATAGATCGGTGAGATAGAGTTGAAAGTCTAGAAATAAATCTATGTGTCTATGGTCACCTGAATTTAACAAGGGTGACAAGACTATTCAATGAAGACATAAGATTCTTTTTAACAAATGGTGCTGAGGTGGCTGTATATCCGTATGTAAAAGAGTAAAATTGGAACTTTACCTTACACATATGCAAAAATTAACTCAAAAGGGTCAAAGATGTAAAAGTAAGATGTATGTAACTATAAACCTATAAAACTCCTAAAAGAAAACTTACAAGTATATCGGCATGACCTCAGATTTGGCAGTAGATTCTTAGGTCTGACAACAAAAGCATGATCCACAAAAGAAAAAGTAAATTGGTTTTCATAAAAATTAAAATTTTCTATACTTCAAAGGACACTATCAAGAAAGTGAAAAGACAACCCATAGAATGAGAGGAAATATTTGTAAGTTATATATTTTGTATGGGACTTGTATCCAGAATATATAAAGAACACATACAACTCAATAATAAAAAGACAAGTAACCAAATTTAAAAATGGGCAAAGGATCTCAGTAGACGTATCTCCCAAGAAAATATACAAATGGACTATAAGCACATGAAAAGATTCTCAACATCATTAGTCATCAGAGAAATGCAAATCAAAGCCAAAATGAGGTGCTGCTTCACACCACCTAGAATAGCTGTATTCAAAAAGAAATGAGTGTTGGCAAGGATGCGAAGAAATTAGATCTCTCATGCATTGCTGGTGGAAATGTAAAATGGTACTGCCACTCTGGAAAACAGTTTGGCAGTTCCACAAATGGTTACACATAGAGTAGCCCTATGTCTCAGCAATTCCACTCCTAGGCATATACCAACGTAAATAAAAATATCTAGCTACAAAAAAAACTGTACGCAAATGTTTATGGCAGCATTATTCCTAACAGCTAAAGGATGGAAACAACCGAAATGTCCATCAACTGTTGAGTGGCTAAAAAACGTGTGGCATATCTGTACAATTGAATGTTATCTGGCCATAAAAAGGAATGAAGTACAGTTAGATGCTACAATCTGCATGAACCTTCAAACCATGAAACCATTATGCTAAGTTAAAGAAGATGGTCACAAAAACACACATATGATTCCATGTATATGAAATATCTAGAGTAGGAAAATCCACAGAAACAGACAGCGGAGTAGTGATTGCGTAGGACTAGGGAGATAGGTGGATAGGGGAGTGATGGCTAATGGGCAGGGGGTTTCATTCTGAGATGATAAAAATGTTCTCAAATTGACTGTTGTGACAGTTTGTATGAATCTCTGAATATACCAAAAACCATTCAATAGTACACGTTAGTGGGTAAATTCACATAATTGTGAATTATTTCTCAATAAACTTGTTGTAAAAATAAAACAGGAATGTGAAGCTCTAACCGGCTCAGACCCAGGCCGCGTGCTCCCTGCCTGTTCAGGGGAGGAATTCCACCTGAATACTTGGGCTGTAAATAGGCAGAAGGTAATTTTCCTGGAAAAATGATGAATAGAAGCCAGGTGGTAGGAAGAGCAAAAGTCTGCTACCCAGGTCCTTGAGGTCAGTAAGAGGTCTGGCCTTCACAAAGGGAGAGTTATATTAGAGCTCGGTTGGGAAGTGGAAGGGGAAGCGACTCAGATTCACGGTTAAGGGGGCTGTGACAGGCATCCGCACACACATTGAAAGACTTGTACAAGAATGCGCATAGCAATACCGTTTATTAGCCCCAAATATCCATCAGTATTTGAACAAATGAACTGTGGTATATTCAAAACGGAATATCATATGGCAGCAAGAATGAACAAACTAGAAAAGCACACAATATGAATGAATCTCCCAAATCTAATGTTGAATGAAAAACACCATTGGTGAAAACACAAACTATATGATTCCATTTATGTAAAGTTCAAAAATAGGTTAAATGAAAGAAATAGGTTAAATGAATCTGTGTTGTAGGAAGACAGGTTAGTGTTTATCCTTGCAGGGGCTGTGAATGGATGCGTGGAGGAGAAGGACTTCCAGGTGCAGATAACCTTCTATTTCTTGATCTGGTGCTGTTTGCATGCGGTGTTCTCTCTATAAATATTCATTGAGCTGTGCACCTATTATTTATGCACCTTTCCTATGTAAGTTATACTTTGATAAAAGTGAAAAAAAAGTGTAAGGAGCTTTGTTTACTTTCTCTAGAGATAGGCAGCAAATAGTGTTTATCTCTAATGCAGAGATAAAGATTTTGCCCAAGGTTGGGGTGGCGGATAATCACTTACAAGAATCAGAGTTATGAGTTGTTTCCTGAGTGTGGAAAGAATAGGCCCCCTTCCAGCTTAGCCATTCCGTTCTTACTGTCTTGGAAGCAAACCATCCAGTGGCTCTTCCTAATGTCAGCTTAGCATTGTCTGTCACATTGGTTAGGCTGATGTGACGTCTTTTCCCCACATTTACATAGAGATAGAAAATGTAGACAGGGTGCAAGTGGGGTAGGGAACAGAGTATTTCTGTACTCCGTGCCTGTGTTCAAATCAGAAACCATCCTCATTGTTGGTCATTATTTATTAAGAAATATAGTTGCTAACTATCAGGGAACTGTTCTTCAAACTGTGATTGAAGAAAGGGGTTTTTCTTTGAATTCTGTGAAACACTAAAAACTCTATGGTATCATAATGAATAAAAATAATTTTTTCACTCATAAACATAAAACTTCTATATTGCATAGTTATTTTCATAGAATCAAACCTTAGCTTCTTAAGTCAGTCTTCCGCAAATTGGAGTCCATGTATGGATTATCAAGGACAGCTTCCCAATAAATGCACTAGGGTATGTTTGGGTTTGTTTGACGTATATAGGGCTATTTGAAGGGGGGAGTGATACATTCATTTCTCTCATTTGCTGAGATCTTCCTTAAAGCGTCGTGATTTTGTTGGCTGGTGTTAAGATTGAGAAAGGTGCCTTCACAGTGCTGTTGCTGATTACCTGCTCTCCCAAGTATGCAGAAAGTTAGCGTGACCTCACTGCTTGAAAGGAAACAAAACACTGCTCTTGTCTTAAATGTATTCATCATTTTGGGGGTGGAAAAGTCGTAATGAGTCCTTCCTTTTATTTTTCTTAACTGAAGAGTAACAAATGGTATTTAAGCTGTTATCTAACAATGAAAAACTTCAAGATAATGTAAAAAAAAGAGCCTGCCAAAATTCCTTTCTACTGGGCAGTAATCTAGCCAAGTTAAAAGCCCTTTTGAGATGGAGAGCATGACAAGGAAAGTTGCACAGCCCCTAACCAAAGTGGGCTTCCTAGAATAAAGCCACTCATTAAGCTTTCTCACACTGGTGTTTGTTGGCACATTTCTCAGGAATCATTTCCTCCACAGGGGAAATAAAGTGGCAGTATCTTTTATGACTGTTGCTAAAGGTGAAGTAAGAATTCGAATTGAGAAAGGCAGTTAAAATAATATCTGAACTTTTGAACTTCCTGATCAGATAATTATTCTTGAAAGCCTGTATAAGATGGGGAAAGAGAATTAATGCCACTTAAAGTGTTGAATTTTAGAGGAATACCATCATTAAATATAGTACTCCTCCTATAATTTTTTGATTGTTGAGTATAGCATGACAAGAATTTTATAAAGATGCTTCTGATTGATAAGATGGAGTATAAACAGAAAGTTCTCTTAAATAGTAAGGTGTATGTGTTTGGAAACTAAACTTGTCTCTTTTTGCTTAGAAGTGTGTGTGATTAATGCAAGACATCTGTCTGTATCTCCACCCCAGGTCTCTCTCCTGAGCTGCAGATCTGTATACTCAGTGACTAACCAGACATCCCCTTGAATGCCCCAGAGGTACCCTAATTCAACATGTTCAAAATAGAACTTACCATCTCAGCCTTCTCCTGTTAACACAAATTGGTCCTTTACTAGTGTTTCCTATTTCTATTTCCATTAATTATTGTTAAACCAGTTTCCAGAATTGTATATCTAGGAATGGTCCTTGGATTCTGCCATCTCCCATGCCACACACCCAATCAGTCACCTCCCACATGTCTCCTGAATCCACCCACTTTCGGCATCCACATTGTTCTCCATCTAGAGGTGGCCACCAGCATTCCTCCACTCCACTCCTACATCGTGTCCCCAGCTATTCTTCCTGGGCCGTCCACTCTTTTGCCTCCTTTAAGTCATTACCGCCAGCAGGTATTTCTAAGATTCAGCTCTCATTCTATCATTTCTCTACCCAAACCATTCTTTGGGTTTCTGTTCTTAGGATGAAATTCTTATCACAGTTTCTAGGATGCTATCATGATCTCGACCCTGCTTACTGCTCTAGCTACAGTGGACCTCCCTGTTCCTATGAGCTCTGAGCATGACTCAACCCTCCTTGTTGGCAGCAAAGGACAGAAAGAGCGATGGAGGAAGCAGGCTGTCAGATGTGCTCGCAGCCCAAGCCAACGCATAAAAGCCACCAAGTCCAAGACGAAGGTTCTTTCTGTGAAGTGATGGTAACAAGTAGGACAGACATTTAGTTGATTTTCTCTGGCTACAACTGCACGAGTGAGAAAAAGCCCTTCTGCATGATTTCTTACATGCAGTTGTCTCTGGACAACTCCTTTCATTTACCACTCAAGTGCTTCCCCACATCATCTCACTCTTTGTCCTGATTTCAGATTCTTCCAACTCCACTCAAGGGTCCACATGACCCTATCCCTGGATACCATGCACTTCATTTACATGAGGTTTGCTCCTTATTAAACATGAGGAGAGAGGTGCCCTAACTGGGACCATGAGGACAGGTGCTTGAACGGAGACTTTCCTTCTGCTTCTCTAGTGCATTCCAGCTGTATCCTCAGCTGGAAAGCTCAGTTTAGCTTTAGCTTCAAGATGATCTCAGTCCCCTCCTTTATATTTTGTTCATGTTTTAATATATTATTAACCAGGAATGCTAAAAACATTAATTTAGTGTGTTATATTTCTATTAGGAGAACATAAGAGAGATTTCTAGTATGCAAGACCACCTGCAGAACCTCTGACAGGGTTTATTTCCCATACACACAATTAGCCCCAAATCATTTTAATGCAATGGATTTTTTTTCTGATGATGCTATCTATTACTTACCTCTTACCATGTTCCCTTTTCCACCTATAACTCCAAGCAGACTAAATTTCTCTCGGGTTCTGATTTTTCTCAGGCTCTTAGTCTGTTCAGGCCACTGTAAGAAAATACCATAAGCTGGGTAGCTTATAAAGAATAGAAATTTATTTCTCACAGTTCTGGAGGCTGACAAGTCCAAGGCAGTGGCAGATTTGGTGTCTGGTGAGGGCTGATTTCCTGATTCATAGGTGTGGTCTTCTTGCTGTGTCCTCACATGATAGAAAGGGCAAAGCAGCTCTCTGGAGCCGCTTTCAGAAGAGCACGAATCCCATTCATGAGAGCTCTACCCTTACGACCCCATAATCTCACAAAGGCCTCACCTCCTAATACCATCCCACTGGTGATTGGGTTTCAACATAGGAATTTGGGGTGGGGGGACACACCATTCGGACCACAGTACCCTCTTTCCTCTCAAGGCTTTTACACAGCAGGTTGCCTGCAGACCACTAGGCTCTCACCCCTCCTTTTTGCATGGCTCCCTCATAGCATCCCTTTAGACCTCACATCCTTCCGTACATCTGGGTTAGGCCTTACCCTGTGTGCTTCTGTAGCACCTTCCCCACCCTTCACTTCGCACCTAACACACTCTGCTGTGCTGTTGGCAGGTGCGTAAGCTCCGTGACAACAGGGTTCTTGTCTTCCATCTTCATCACTGCATCTTCAAAGCCTGCTGCAGTACCTGGCCCAAAGCAAGTACTAAATGATCATTTGTTAATGAATCAATCAATAGATTACTCCATTAATCATTTAATCAGGGAATCAGTGTATTTACAATTCCATGCAATTCTTTGATGCTCTGCAAAATTAAAATTTTATTTTCTGAAATTGTATATTAATTTCATTTCTTAAGGAGTCTGATTTATCTCTATTTTACAAAATCACTACTCAGTGGTTATTACAGCCATGCTGCTGCTTGGCAAACTACATGATGCATCTAATATTGCCTTAAGAAAACTCTTTCATGGTATCAGGCCTCTCTCTTAGCACTTTCCGTTTTATATTGAAAGTATTGGTGTTTGCGTCTCTCTTATCTGTAAGACATTAAGTGCCTCAAAGGCAATAACCATGGGGTATCCACCTTTGTATCCTCACAGCCTCACATCTAGTGTGGTGTTGGAAGTCTGTAAATGCTTATATGCTTGCTTGAGATAGGCCAGAGTTCACTAACACTTTAACACTATCTCTGTACTTAAGCTCTCAAGGCCTCAGTTTATACATCTGTAAAATGAAGTTTCTGCTGGTATAAAAGATCATCTCACAGGGCTGTTATGAAGTATTACATCAAATATAATGTAAATAAGGAACTCAGCACAGTGCCTAGAACATACAGCAATTCTGAATAACCTAGAATGAGGATAAGTCTAAGTTCCTTTGTGCAGAATTCTGATGCGTCAGAATGTTGATTTTTCACTGTCCCGGACTGGCAAAACGTGGTCTCAGATCTAGTAAAATCGTTGCAAAAAGAAATCAAAGGGCAAACTTTCCAATTTTTATATTAAGGATATTTGTCTGAAATACAAAACAAAGTGAGAAATTGTATGCAAATAAAATACACTGTCGGACAATTCATAGAGAGCCCAAATGTATGAACTGCACAATTTATCCTATGAATATTCTTTTCTGAAAGAAAAATAAATTGGAAAAATAATATTGTTAGACTGTAAATCCTTGAAAATGAGATATATGCTTGAAAACAGGCTATGGAAAAAAACAACAAGAAAATTATAGCAGTATTTGCTGTTTCCTACCTAAAATTCCATAAAATTTCCGTAGTTTAGTTGTGTTTTATTATTTTAGTAATTATCCTCCCTCTTTTCTTTGAAATAACAATAAGAAAACACCCAGGACAAAGGTTCTCTAGTCATAATATTTTTAGGAAGGTCAGGATGTTAAATATTCACATGATAGAACAGGGAAACAAATTTCGAGGAAAAAAAAAAAAACTTTGCTCTTAAGCCTTAAGCCTCAGATTTCCCAGTGCAACATGTTTCAGTTTGCTAAGACTGAGGTGTTTGCTGTTGTGTGGTTTGGTTCATATTAATACAGTTTCTTTTCTTGCATTGGTTTGTCTGATGATTTTCATATCATTTAGTGGGGATTTGTAATTTTTTTCAATTGTTGCCTATTCCTCTATAATTATTGTAATTGCATCTTATTATATAATTTGTGTAAATATATGCAATCATGGAATTAGAACTTGCGGGTGGTGATACACGGTGTCACAATTGCAGTGGTTAAAGATGTATAATTTTTTTAATCTTTGAAAAAAATAAAAGCCAAGCAAATATAGTAATTTCAGGGGAGAGCATTTTGCTGTCTAAATTGATTGCCCAAAGAAATCAACCAAACATTTTTATTCAGACATAGAGAAGAGGTTTTGTTTTTGTGAGTTCTTACAACTCAGAAATTTGGAAATCTTAGTTTTAAAATAACCGGTTTGATGCCTGGGGAAACACTAATAAAGTTTCAGTATTCACTTTAAAACATAAAATATTGAGGATCTTATGCTCCTAGTGATGCCTTTACTATAGGATGTTATCGATGTGAGTTTGAAGAAGCACTTGATAATGCGTATTACCAATATTGACATCTACATCTACACAGTTAGAGATATTTACGTTGCTAGAGATAAATATACAGATAGTGGTGATTTATATGCCTTTCAAAACTCCTGTGACTATAAATAATATTGTGTTCCTCTGAGATTAGGTAAATAGTATATGTAACTCATAAATATTTGGCCAAGACCAAAAAAAAAAAAAAGCCTAATTCAAGTTCAGCATCCAATGAGATCCTGGATGATTAAAACGAGGCTTTAATCAAGCTCACCCTTTTAGCTCTAGAATTCCATGTGCACTGAGAACATAGTCTATTGAGCTACATTCATCTTTTGAAAATTGCACTTACTGTTAGAAGAGCACATATGGTCACTCAGGAAAGACTTGAGGCTGATATTGTTAAAATTTTAACACATTTATAAAATCTCCATGGTGATAATCATCATCACTTTGTGCATTTGAGAATTTGGAAGGTGAAAACATGTTTTCTACCGAAATGAAGGCAAGATTGGTCTAGTTATTATATCTGCATTAAAAAAAGCCAAAAAATGAAAAAAGAAAAAACAACTAACTCTCTGAAGCATTCCTATAGAATAGATTACCCACTTATCTATTGCATTAGTAGGTTTTAGGAGAAAAGTCTCTTAATATCTTTTACCTTTAAACCAAGAAAGGAATCCGAATTTTGATTGAAAACACTCTTGCACCTATGTTCTAAGTAAGTGTCTGAGAGACACAGAGTTTGCAGGCAGGGAGCCAGGACAGAGGACACATCAAGGTGGGACGTGACTAAGCCAGCCTCACCCAGCTGATCGTAGCTGCTTCACATTTGTTTCTAAGGAGTAAAATTAGGTATTGATATTAACAAAGTACATTGTTAAGTGATTATACAGAACAAACTAAAAAAAATAGAAATAAAAACGAAGTCTAAGTAGAAATGCAGTACTTCTCCAGAATTAGTTCCTCCTAGATTAATTTGAAGTTTCCCCAGGGCTCCTTCACTGTGAATGGAAAGTCAGGTGGGCAAGGCTTTGAGCCCCACTTCCTTCACTGTACAAGTTCTGATTTGGAAAAAGAAATTCTGATCTCATTATGTAACTCTGCCTTGAACCAAGGTCTTATGGATATACTTGACTATTGCTCTTTGCATATACATAAAAACAGCTTTTTAACATTTTAACCTAGAGTGAATGTTACAAATGCAAATGATCAACACAAGATAAAGCTAAAAGAACTGAAAAATCATAGAGTAAAATTTGTGATAGACAAAAACTGACTTGCTTATAACATTGAACGTTGTTAAACTCAAGCGAGGAAAAATTAGGCTAAATATTGACAGCAGGGATGAAATGTTCTCTGTTTGTTCATAATCTATTATTGATCTGGGATCACTAATAAATATTTATAGTATGATTCAATATTTTTGAAAAATTAAACTCCCAACTTACACACAATATTCTAGTTGCTTCCAGGTAATGCGGTTATAAATAATTTAAAATTGTGGTTGCTGATTTTTCTTTAATAGATGATTTATTACCTAGGTGTATTAGTCAGAGTTCTCCAGAAAAAACAGAAATAATAAGGTATTATATATATAATATATATTATATATTTTATATGTCTATACACACACATATATATGTACACATATACATACATATATATGATTTATTATAAGAATTTGGCTCATGTGATTATGGAGGCCAAGAAGTCCCAAGATCTGCTGGAGACTCAGGTAAGCCAAAGGTCTGAGTTCTGATCTGTAGGCCAGCACACTCGGAACCAAATAAAAGCCAGTTTTCCAGTCTGAGTCCAAAGGCAGGAAAAGACCTGTGTCCCAGCGTGAGCAATCAGCACGAGGAGTTCCCTCTTACTGGGCTTTTTGTTCTATTCAAGTCTTCAATTAATTGGATGGGGCCCACCCACATTAGGGATGGCAATAAGCTTTACTCGGTCTGCCGATTCAAATGTTAATCTCATCCAGACACATCCTCACATGCACACCCAAAATAATGTTAGACCAAATATCTGGGCACCCCATGGCCCAGTCAAGTTGACACATAAATTAACCATTACAGTAGATAACATATAAAGAATTAAAAAAGAAAAAACATACTTAGTTGTATAGAAATTATCATCCTTCTAGAAAATAGAGTTAGAAGAGAGTCAAGTTGATGATGTGCCTGAAATCTTTTTTCTGGCTTGTGTTACAGTTTGAAAATAAGGAAAAGAAGAGATGTCAAATAAAGTGTTTCTAAGGTGTGGGTCATTTTTACCACAGCATCAGTGTTAGAGAGGAAAGTCAGAAGAATGAGACCCCAAGCTGAGCGCCAGGCACTCCTCATTCTTCTCATTGCTTTAGTGTTTGCCAAATGTTGGTACTTGGTCCCTAGTGGGCACTTTCCATAGCTAGACGGCAACACAGATATCTGTTACACACATAGGCACGCACAGATTTAAAATGAGGTTTATTGACATAACCTATAACTGAATAATCATAAGGATTGTATTCTACCCACTTCCTGTTCTCCTGTCCATTGCTTTGTATTCATAGATTAGGTTTACCAGAATGACATTAGGATATTGGCAATCAGCATGAAAATCCCACCTTTTAATTTCCTCAGGTAGGCAGCTCTCTACTCTTTTTACCAATGCCTTTGTTCTCAGGACTTCATTATCTTTTTCTTTAATTGTGACTCCAGAACTTTCTGAACTGGTTTGCCCGCCTCTGGTTCTATCCCTTCAAATTCATCCATGCGGCTGCCTGAGTGATCCCTCTGAAGAACAAATATGGCTACAGCTCTCCGCACTTAAATAGCTTCCAGGCTTCCTCAGTAACCTGGGTATTGAGCAAGAGCTTCTCAGATGGCTCAGGCAGCCCCTGCCATCTTGCTCGCCTGGCTCCCCTACTCCCAGCCAGCCATGTTACTCTCCAGAAGCACTGAACAGCTTGCAGGTTTTCACATGCACCAAGGAATGTCTCTGCCATTGTTCACACTATTTATTCCCACTCACAAGTTGCACCCCACACCCTAAAAATCCCCACCTTCTTCCCTGAATGTTTCTATTCATTCTTCGAGGCATGGCTCAGGCATCTTCTCATCTGAAAAATTTTCTTTGACAGTCTCTCTCCCTTCGTCAAATGACAAGGTACCTTTCCTCCAGCATCCAGAGGAAATTTACAGAGGTTTCACTGAGCATATATCCAACTGTCTCATCTACTGTGCTGTAAGGCTTCAATTTTAGAATCTGCATTAATTCATTTTAACATCCCCAGTGCCTAACAGAGTGTAAGCACTGAGTGGATAAGGGGCTAAACTAAGCTAAAGTCTCAAAGATGAAGCCAAGAGTTCTTATTTACTTTTTTTTTTTTAAATAAACTTCTGACCTTTCTTCATTATAATCTTGGCAACCTAGAATACCTTCGCCCCAAAATAACTTTGCAATCAGGGAGTTGAAGCTAGAGTGATAATGAGAACTTTAGTATTACTGCACTAATGGATTTTTTTAACATTGCATTAATACAAGAAATAATAGAAAAGACCCATAACCAGTTTCACAGAGGACTGCTAATAAAAATCAGAAAAAACTCTGAAAATATGGCGTTAAATAAGGCAGAAAGCTGTGCTGATGCTTGAAGTTGGAAATATTTATGGAAAAACAAGCCAGCGAGAAATGATGCCCTGTATCATGTTTTGACGTGCTGTTTGTATTTTTCTGGTGATGACTTTATTTCACAAGTAAACTAGTAAAAGCAGGAAAGGAATCTATGTACACCATTCGTGTCCAGGAAAGGAGGGCCAAGTATTTTAAAACAGCTTCTCTAGTCAGCTCTACCTATCTGGACTTTTGAAGTGCTGGTGAATTTTAAAATTTTGCCTTCTACAAAGAAATAAGAAAACTTAGAAATTTAAAAATCCAAGCTACTGTAAATTCTGTGACTTTCCATGAATCAGTCTCATTGTTCTTTGACATCTTAGATGAAAACAGCCATATGACTGAAAATCCCTACTGAATTTCAGAGGCAGGTGCCATAGAAACTGTGAAGAAATTTAAAACTAAAAGTACTGATATTTGGCTTTAAAAAAAAACCCCTGCCAGTTCAGATATAATGTCTATCATTGAATAATCTACTTATCTTTTTTACTAAAAATAACCAAAACCCCAAACTAATACCATAAAATATACCCAATCTGGAATTTTAAATTGTGGTTTACTTGAGTACTTCATAGAAGTCCCCACCTTTACCTCCTTCTGACAAGTTTCTTATACATAATTTAACACTTTGTATCTGCACTACCTTCATGTCCTGGTCACAACTCACTGGCTCAGGGAGCAGTCAGCCCATGGGCTAATCTTACAGATTCATGTGGCTAGTCAGGCATCTGTGCTGGACAGTGACTGATCAACCAATCAGGCATTCTCTTGATGAGTTTGAATTTGGAAGCACAGATAGTAGAGGCATGCCAAAGCCCAGAGACACTCAGATAACAGGCAGGCAGTAGGCAGAAACCACAAGAATATAGAAGATACAGGTAGAAAGAAGAATAGAGAGGTCAGGGTTCGTTGCAGCAGCATGAACCATCCTTTAGCGGGCAGTTACTGTCAGGAGAAGGAGAAGCTGACAAGCAGAATTGGAGGTAAACTGAGCCATGGTTAGGGGCATGGCTAGTCCTGGAATAGACTAGGAATGGTCTATTGAGCACAAGAGAATAGGAAGTAGCTATAGGTTATTAAGCATGAAATGTCCAATTTCCTTAAGTACTCAGTTTAACAGTTCATATCTCTGACATTTCACTTTGACACTTCTTGTTTTATTTTTATTGTGAAGGTACATCCTCACTCTTTCAAATGCATGTTTTAACTTGCAATTATCTTTCAAATAGTTTTTAAAGCAACTTTTGTGAAACCATGGATAAGTCAAAAATTTGTGTTATTTTCTAATATGCGTTCTGTCATGGAACCAATGCAGCACAGACAGTGTGAAATATCAATGAAATGTTTCAGAAGGATGTGGTTAGTGAACACACACTATGTAGATGGTTTGAGAAGTTCCGTTCTGGTGATTTTAATCTTGAAAATGAGCCACATGGGCGACCTGAGACTAAGGTAGCTAATGATGAGCTGAGAGCTATAGTGGAAGCGAATCCATCTCAACATATCTGTGAATTAGCAACAAGGTTTAACGTTACTATTCCAACAACATTGGACCATTTGAACAAATCAGCAAGTTAAAGAAGCTGGATAGATGGGTTCCACATGAATTAAATGAGCATCAGAAGAGAAATCATCGAAACTTGCCTTTCTTTGCTGTCACGACATAAAGGTGAACCATTTCTACATCATATTGTTATGTGTGGTGAAAAGTGAATTATTTTTAACAATCACAAGTATTCGGCACAATGGTTGGATAAAGATGAAATGCTGAAACACAGCCCAAAACAGTATCTGTTTGGTGGTCCAGCGCTGGTATTATCCACTACAGCTTCATAAAACCTAGTCAGTCAATTACAACGGATGTTTACTGCAGCCAGTTGGATGAAATGATGAGGATGCTTGTGATTAAGCAGCCAAGACTGGTCAATAGAGACAGGCTAATCCTCTTGCAAGACAGTGATCGACAACATGTCTCACAAACAACGCTGCTCAAACTACAGAAGCTGGACTTGGAAACTCTTTGTCATCCACCATATTCACCAGACCTTGCACCGACTGACCATCACTTCTTCCATCACTTCTTGTAAAGAAAAATATTCAATTCTCAGCAAGCTGTGGAAAACAGCTTTTACAATTCCATCGCCACTCGGTCTCCAGGCTTCTTTGCCACTGGCGTAATAAACAAGCTACCGTTAAGAGGGCAAAACTGTGTCAATAGTTTAGGCACATACTCTGATTAATTGTACTGCTTCTTGTTTGAGATATAATAAATCACACTTTTGATTCGAAATCAGACATTTCATATTTGATGATCTAACTGCATGAATGAGAAGTGAACTGCTAGCAGCAGAGAGTGTAGACTACCTGCTCGGGAAGTTTGGTGGTGAAGGAAAGCAGCAATGTCAGAGTTTAGTTGGAATTATGCCTGAGGGAATTTATTTAGGGTGGAGGAGATGGGAGCGAATTTACAGTCTAAGGAGCAGCTTAAAGATGAAAGAGAAAGCAAAATTACTGAATGTAACATGACCCCAGAGGAGGAAACTGAAACAACACTGGGAAGGGAGTGTTTATCCTTGGAAAGGAGGAAAAAGGAGCCTCCCTCTGACACAGAAGGGATAAAGAAAAGAGGGGGGAAGACACTAAGACCTCGAAAGAGAATGAGAGAAAAAAGGGCTCTTTTTTTCCTGTCTTGAGGATTGATCTTCAGTATAAATAAGAGTAAGAAATATAAAACAAGAAAATGGAGAAAATCAATGAAACAAAAAGCTGGTTCTTCAAAAAAGATTTCAATAAAATTGATAAACCTCCAGCAAGACAGACAAAGATATAAAGAAAGAAGACACAAATCACCAATATCATGAATAAAACAGGGATATCACTATAAATTTTGCAGCCATTAAAGGGATAATGGGATACTATGAGCAAATTTACTCTCAAAAATTTGACAACTTAGAAGAAATAGACCAATTCTTTGAAAACCACACACTACCAAGGTTCAACCTGAATAGTTCTATAACTTTTAATGAAATTGAATTTATTATTAAAAAGCTCGAGATGTGCAAAATTAATTCACCGTTGAAAGTCCATCAATTATTGTATTAACAGGCTAAAGGAGAAAATCATGGTAATGTCAATTGACACAGAAAAGCATTTGACAAAATTCAACACCCATTTATGAAAAATGCTCTCAGCAAACTAAGAATAGAGGAGATCTTACTCAAGTTGATAAAGAATATCTACCAAAGGGAAAAAAAAAACACCACAAGAAACAAACAAACCCTACTACAGCTCCTATTATACTTAACAGTGAAAGACTGAATGCTTGCCCTGTGAGATCAGGAACAATGAAAAGAAGTTTGACGCCACCTTTATTAAGCATAGTAGTGGAAGTTCCAGCCACTGAAATAAGGTAAGAAAAAGGCATATGTATTGGAAAGGAAGAAATAAACCTGCGCCTATATTCAAATGACATAAATACCCATGCGGGAAATTCCAACAAAACTACCACACACACACACACACACACACCCCTGCTTGAACTAATAGATAAATTTTGTATGGTCATAAGACGAAAGATGAACATGCATAAAGCAATTGCGCTTCTACTTACCTACAATGAATATACAGAAATCAAAATTTTAAACTCAAAATCATTTACGATCACTCCAAAGTAAATGAAATAGTTCGGTATAAACTTAACAAAAACATGCACAGAATCTGTCTGTGAAAACCACAAAATATGATAAAAGAAATCAAAGAAGGCCTAAATAAATGAAAAGACATACTATATTCGTGGATTGGAAGAGTCAACACAGTAAAGACGTCAGTTTTGCCCAAATTGATCTAAATACTTAATGCAATTCCTATCAAAATATAAGTAAGATTGTTTGGAGCTATAGACAAGCTTATTCTAAAATTTATATGGAAAGGCATAGGCCCTAGAATAGCTGAAGTAATCCTGAAAAAAGAAAAATAAAGTGAGAGTTACCATTCTGCCTGATATAGCTGCAATAATCAAGATAGTGTGGTATTGCCAGAGGAACAGACACAAAGATCAATGGAATAAAATAGGGAAGCAAGAAATAGGCCCACACAAATACATCTGACTGATTTTCAACAAAAGTGCAAAGCTATGCAATGGAAGAAGAGTAGCATTTTCAACAAGTGGTGCTAGAGCAATTGGAAATGCATAGACGAGAAAAAAGTGAACCTACAAAGGGCAACATGAGGCATCCTCGCAATGAAATGTTTTGTATCTTGACTAAATCAGTGTCAATCCCCTGGTTGTGATATTGTACTTCTGCAAGATGTTGCAATTGGGCAACAAGGTCTTTTTGTATTATTTCTTATAACTGCATGTGAGTCTACAATTATTGTAAAACCAAAAGTTTATTTTAAAAAAATTAAACAATATTGCATAACGAACAAAATAAAAAGAGAGTGGACAATCAGGGATGGAGATTGGAGACTTACAGCCTAGGACAAGGTTTGGAACAGCCCACGTAGAAGGTACTTGTTTATCAACTGGAGGTGAATAAAAGGATTACCCACTTCCATCACCGGCCCCACCAGTGAGGTTATATCTCATGGATTTGCTATAGAACAACTGACATAATTAAATGTATGTGGGCAAGCATCATCCCAGGATAGGACCGCCCCATATCACATCTAGTACGTGCTGTATAGATATTCACAGAAATAATATGTATCAGTTTCAACACTTTAAAAATGTATGTGACATTCCAAAGAAAAGATACTGCATGCTGCTCTTCTGGGCTTTTGCAAATGTCTCAATGAAGGTCCTATTGAAAACATGGTCAAATGAACACAGCATGATGTTACAAAAATGAGCATTAGTACTGGGTATGGAAAAACCAGTACTGCTGCGATACCAGAGTGCGAGTGCTGGGTTGTCTTAATCTATGTGTGTGTGTGGGCATGGCGGCAGAGGGTGAGTGTGTCTGTATAAACCAAGGCCTGAATTAAGGACCTTTACTTCCACATAAAAGAAGTATTATTTATATCTTAAAAGCCCACAAACCAGGCTCTGTTCAGGGGCATCACTTTCTCATTCCACTAAGCCCTTCCATGGCAATTCCAACTGTGGGAGTTGAAATGCAGAACACTTCAATGCAGAAGTGAGACTCTGCTGTGGAAGTTTCTTTCAAAGTAAGTTTCTTGAAGGCAGGTCAATCTCACACATCTCAATATTCCCACCACGGTTGCTTTTAGGTAGGAGTTCCCAAGTATTTGTTGAGTGCTTGGATGAATCCATTCGTATTAATGAGATCAAGTTTTGTAACTAATATTTATTGGGCTTTAGAGAGAATACCAAAACATTCAATACATTGTCCTTTCTCTAAAATGTTCATAACCAGAATATTTGTCTATTTCCTCTTCTCTGCAGTAACAGCATCACTGATGGACTAGTTCAAATGTGTTTCTTTGGCTTCCTCACATGCTTCCATACACATACCAAAGTTCCCTCTCTACCATGTCCTTGGTGTGCAACAGTGACTACAGCATCCACAGTTCTATAAGTGCAAACACTCAGGGTTTCAGGCCAAGGGCAATTTCAGCTACGGAAACCAAGAGGTTCCAAGAAATCCTGATGGGTTAAGGAATGTGTAGTCTTCTGCATCTAAGCATTCCTGACCAGTACAGATCCAGGAACAAGAATTAGATTCTTTTCCACTTATTTGAAACTAAAGAGAGTAAGGAACTGAATGGCTTGGTTTCTTTAAACCAGTCTATTTGAATTTGCCAATTCAAAACCAAAGACATATTTTAGCTTTGCCATCAGGGTAACTCAAACTAAAGATCGTAGGGCCGAAAGGACCGCAGCAGAGTCCATTTTCCTGCCTTCAGTCAATACTGTGCCCAAATTAATTCAGAATAAGAACAGTCTGTCCTTTGCTTTAAAATTTCAAGTGACAAAGCCTCTGATGCAATCAGGAGTTTTAAGGCTTCCATCGTTAGGTATAGTCATCCAAGCCAAATATTTGATACTTAATGAAGAAAAGGGATAAGGAGGTATGCGTGTCCTACATGATACATTCCATCATTAATGATGTGTTTTGAAAACAAATATACAAATAGAAACATAGATCTTACTTTTTTCTAGGAGTTCTGTTAATAAATGCAAACATTTCTTCCATTCCTTGAACTGTGAGAGATACAAATTGCTATCTCAAAAATTCTGTTTTGCATTTGTCAACTTTAGAGAGACAATATTTAAAGAGATAACTAGTGACAGAACTCTCTAGAAGACATGCTGGGACCTAGACTGACACATTTTAGCCCATTAGACAGCAACACTGAAACTAGGACTTTTGACCCCCATGCAGCTTTTTAGGGGGCCACATGCAGGTTTTACAGGCTTTCTGGCCAACTCAGCAGAGCTCTGACACCTCCCTGCCTCCCACTTCAGCTGAAATGTTTGTGGAGAGACTGAAGGAATGAATCTGCCATATGGGACCAGGGAAAGTAGGCATCAGCAATGCCGGGGCTCTTTTCTATCTTGTTATTTCATTTTATTTTTCATGTTATGAAAATAAAGCAAACTAATAGAAAATTTAGAAAGTTTCAAAAGCTCTAAAAGAGAAAATAAGATCACTTATAATCCTGTTATCAAGTATTAATCACTTTAATTTTTGCATATAGATCTTTTTCTAAGATTAAAGTACTATGCTTATTTAGAAAATGTAAGTATCGTCACCCAGAGGCAACCACTGCTAGTATATTAGCGAATGTTTAGTCATCTCTGTATTTATACCTACACCCACAGTTATCCTTGTTAATATATGTAGGGGGCCATCCTCTATATCATGTCCTGCATCTTGCTCTTTTTTTCAATTGAATTTCAGGGAGATATTTCCATATCAAGAAATACAGAAAAAGCAAAGCAAAGTGAGACTGCGTTTTCTTCATCACTATTGGGAAAGAGACAAAGATTTAGCAAAGGCCTGATTGTGGTATCTTGGAAAAGATGATGAGATGCATATTAAGAAAAAGTAGCCCTGGGAGAAAATAAATAATTTTTTCTTCTGAGTGACATAGCATATTTAATTTGTGTATTTTAGTAGACATGTGATTTTAATTGAGCCTCCAGGTTTTATCTTTGTGCTCGTTTCCTTTGTTTTAATGGGACATAAGGTCTTTTCTTTTTTCCCTTAACTGTAGCGTCCCTAATGATCTCGATCACATTTTGTTACTCTTGGCAACAATAAAATGTATCCATTCTCTTTAGGCTTGTCTAATAAGTGGCATTATTGCATTGTTCAAGCATTTAAATTTGATTGATGAGTTTATCCATAAAGGTTGTTCGTAAATCTGTTAAAGTCATTTCTTTGTGATTCTGATATAATTGTGCATGCCACTATTAATGCTGCTTTCCAGAAGATTAACCATATGTTGTGGGGCCTAATTTGGGGTTCAGAATAGAAAGTGGTGATCTTTTCGATGTGTGATTTATTGGAGAAAAACGCAGCTTGATAGGGACAATCTGGGAGTACACACGGTTGGGAGGGAGCCCCCAGATAGACCTTGTATTACTTTGCTGTTATTCAACAATTTATGTTGTGGGACTTCCACCACCAACCAGGGTGAAATATAGTTTCACATTTTATTACCAGCTCTGTTGTTTCTCTCTCCTTTTTCTCTACTAAGACCAGGGAATAGAACATAAAGGTCGACAGCTTTATCCTAATCTGAATTGTTTTGAATACTGTACTTGTATGTTCACCCTTCATTGATTTTTAACGCGATGTGATGTATTATAGCCATATTCATTACAGTGTGCTGCACCAAAATTATGCTTTTGGAAGTGTGGCTTTTAATAACAGGAAATGCTTGTGATTATTTGTGCCATATCAACTGTGTCACATCAAGTCCCTCATATACGTAATTCAGTAGGGGTAGGGTTTTTTTTTTCATTTTCATGGCAGTAAATGCAGCACATTGGTTCCATTGCCTTACCCAGAGTTGTTTTGAGAGTTTTGCTTGTAGTTTCCATGGCATTTTACCTAAATGAATTGAGTTAGTCCACCCAAACTAGTAAGGGTCAGGAACATAATTGGATAACTATAATTAGTGAAGAAGGTGCCTTATTTGGCTAATGTGTATGTCTGCTCTTACCTAGCCTCATCATTTGCCATCTTTGCTTTTCAGAATGTGGCCTCTTGCCATCCCCACCCTCCGCCCAGAGTCAATTAATTACTCCCAAGGCTGTCTGGGTTCTGTTGCACACTCTCACTGTATTGTTAAAGTGTCTACCTCCCTTGCGTGCATCTTAAGGGCAAGATCTGGGCCTGTCATCTGTACATCTTCAGGGCTTGGCACCTAGCACAGGTGACATTTGATGTATTCAACTGAATGAGCCCAATCTTACCATCTTAACATACTGAGTAGTTAATGCCTGCTATTGATCGTTAAAATACAAAGTCCAGCTTCTTCACGCCTTCTTTTCTTCCTTTCAGAAATATTTGTTGAGTGCTTGCTGTTTTGTGGACATTTTCCTTGGCATGGAGAACATAGTGGTGAAAATGGTAGAAATAACCCTTGGCTTCAGGGAGTTAAAATCTAATGGAATAACTCATTAGTCTCATTTGTCCAATTCACATGCTTTCAAGCTTCAGGTTGGACAAACAAATCAAGTATCCTCTCATATTAAAAAAATAAGTTTAAAAACTGCATCTAGGGCTTTACTGATGACAGCATAGCACAGTAGAGTTGCGTAGTATAGAACTATGCCATACGTTACAGTAGCCTCTTAGCCACATGTGGCTATTAACACTTGCAATATGCTAGTCTGAATTGAAATGTGCTGTAACTTTAAAGTACATACCAGGTCTTGGAGATTTAGTATAAAAAAATGTAAAATATCTCCTTAACAATTTGCTGATTGATTATATGTTGAAATAATATTTTTGATAGTCTTATTATTAAAAGGATTAAAATGTGTTATTAAAATTAATTTCACTTGATTTTCTTTTCATTTTTATATGTGTGTACTAGATAATTTAAAATTAACAGGTGTGGTTGCCATCGTGGCTTGCATTATACTGCTGTTGGACGGTGCAAGCACAGAGTGAGGCGTAGCATGGACTGCAGGCCGATTGCTTCACTTCACATTCTGATCTGGCCCTCTGCTAGTTTTGTGGCCTTTGGCAATTGACTTAATCTGTCTTTAATTCTTTTGCCTTGTCATCTTGTCAAATCAAGACAGATAGTACCTAACTCACACTATTGTTAGGTTAGTTTATATGTATAAATCATTTAGAACAGTGTCTGGCATAGAGTACACAGTCTTCAAGTTTTTGTTGAATAAGTAAATAAATCTACTGGTCCTGTGCACTTCTACCCCAGTAAGTGGAATTATTAAAGAAGTAATGTAGATTTTAAATAGCAGTTTTGTGAATAATAACAGGTATTTTTTAGGAGCAACAGTAGCAATTGTAAGACTGACATGATGAACATTTTTGATGGTTTATTAGTTCAATTCCCTCCTCCCCACCCTCATCTTCCCCCTAGAACAGATGGAGAGAAAGAAGTAAAACTCAAATGAATTAATTACATTACTCTAGCAGCCTCTTTGGGAGAAGGATGCTGAAATGAATGGCAAATCCACTAATTTTTTTTTTCTTCACATTATTTCAGTTCCCTGTTACTTTGTGTAAGTACCTGGAAAAAAATCTAAAATATGAAAAGCCAAGCTTCCAAGTTAGGGAATAGGTTCTTTACAAAATGGGTCCATTGAAAACATTGTTGGCAGCCACCCATAAGCCTTCATGTATTCATATGTTCATTAACTAACTAGAGAAGAGACCCTTTGAAGTCAGTGAAAAATTAAGACATTTATGAAATCTGTTTATAAAGAGAAATGGTATATTGGTGTGGCAGAGAGACTCTTAAGGTGGCACGGTGACACCCTGATCCCTGCCTCCTAGTGTTCCTACCCTTGTGTGATACTCTCCTTTTGAGTGGGTAGAACCTGTGACTTGCATGACCAATGCAGTACGGCAAAGGTGATAGCATGTTCATAATGACATATATGCAATAATATGACGTACGATGGCATATCTATCCTTCCACAGTTTCTCCTTCCCTTGATGGCTTTCAGAAAGTTGGCAGCCCTGTCGGGGGACCTCCTTAGCATGGAACTTCTGGCAGCTTCTAGAGGCTGCACACAGCCTGTACCAACAGCCGTCAATACCCTGCAAAGAACTAAATGCTCCCAACAGTCAGATTGAGCGTATGAGGGGATCCTTGCCCAGTCAAGGCTCTGATGAGACCACAACCCCCACCAACACCTTGACTGTAGCCTTGTGGGCCCTAGCAGAAGAGCCACTTGCAAGTGAGGAATTCCATTTGTAGGAGATGCTCTTTGCAATGGGGTGTTGTGCCCACTTTATTCCCTCGAAGTGGTAATACTGCTTTACTTTCTCCTTCCCACTGGCAATGTACTTTCATGCTTACCTTTTTCTTCTCATGAAGTAGGTAAGAGTCATCTGTCGTCTTTCTCTGAGACTTGTTCTGGAAACTGAGCATGCATTACTGCTCTTCAGAGGTAACTTGTTTTTCTTTAGAAGAACCTCAGACCACACAACTGGAATCGTTTTCCATTTCATTTCTTTTCATTTCTTCATTTCTTTTCTTACATGGAATCCTAAAAGTTTGCCTCTAGAGAAATGGTCTCTAAAGAAAGCATCCCCCATATCCAGATCATTTGTGTATAGGTAGAGCTCTGGCAATGGCTACTGCCAGAGCCAACATTGAGATCTTCTGAAATTATTGAATTATTATAGCAATATAGTCTTCATCTAATATAATAATTAAATACCTGTTATTTCTCCGGTGCTATTCTGGACTCCAGATAAGGACTTTTGCTTCAAGGAGCTAACATTGTTACATATATGGTGGGGGAAGGGAGAGAGAGTAAAGCTGAAAATAAACAATTAGGCAAATATGTAAAAAACAGTACATCAGATAGTGATAAATGGTAAGTACGAAAACATTAAAATAGGGAGAGGTGATGGACAGTGGCTGGGAAGAGGCTGGCTTTTGACATCTAGAGTCTACAGCTTTCAGAAGATTTTCAGGTTACAACCAGACAGCTAAACAGTCTATGAATACCTTGGCAAGAACATAAATGGCATAAGACCTGCTGTGTCCATGTTTTTGAAAAGCTAAATCTAAATCAGGGAAAGTCTCTTCTGTGAACCCAGGAGCAGAGACACATCAGCTGACGTCAGTATGGCCAGTCCATTCTTTTCTCTGCCCCCACCAAAACAAAACAAAACAAAAACCTCAGAAAGCCAGAAAAGAAGAGGACAAGAGGAAATCTTACGGATGAGGAAAATTGTTTCTTTAAAACCCAGAGTCTTGTCAACAAATAGTCCTCTTGGTGCATAACACCGGGGACTCTCTCCTGTTGCTATGTCTTTGTCATATGTTTTTAATCAGTTGGTTATATAACACTACAAATACACATAATGTCACTCCTTCTTTTCCTGATCATGGCCACAAACCTCCATTTTCCTTTGTTTATTGTTTAGGCTCTGGGTTCTGAACTTTGGGCTTTTAACTACAGTCAGACTCTGGAATATGGAGGTTTCCGAGGTTACATATGAAAGATCTTTGAGTGACAGTCTCCCTTTGGCCACACAGAATTCAAGAGTGAAATTTAAAAAATGTGGATTTAGTTCAAACTCCAGCAGCTTTTTTCACCTGAGTAACCGAATCTGGCTGTGGCTAGCCCCAGGGAATGTAAACAGAACCTTACCTGTAATTAACCTAGGCGGGCTTCTCTTGTTCTCAATGCAAATGGAGTTATAATTGTATTTCTTTTAGCAGAATAGAAAGCCTGTGTTTCAGAGGGGAGCTGGCAGTTGAATACAGGACAAGCTATCTGTCTAGCTGTGACAGCTCTCTCCTATCTCCTTCTAGAAAACCTGAATGATAATAAAACTGGAGTTGCATTTGATGTAAGACATATGGTAATTACTATAATAATATTATCACCGGGTTCTGCAATGGCTTTGTCAGTGAGGTGCAATTTCACATATTGTCTGCGATAAAATCGCCGTTTTTTGGTTATTGATAGCAATGCCTTTCTCAAATGGTATAGGTATTTTGTGACAGCTGCAAAGTTCCTGCTTCATATCCAGGTAATTGGGTTGAGAATAAGGCCTGCATGCTAAAACCTGATGATGTGCGATGTGTGAAAGCCCAGGGAATACTGTGAATATTTTGGTAGTTATTAACACACTAAATGGGAAGCCTTTGCTAGTCAGTTCTTCTGAAGCAATCTTGAAGAAAAAGACAAGAAAAGAAAAGAAAGAAAGGCAACCTCCTTTAGAAAGCCTCTGTGGGGTCTTCAATTATGATTTTCACATTTTGATCTAATCATTTATATTATGAATCTGTAGGTAATATTTGAAAGCTGTATACAGTATTCACAAATTAGACTGTAATTACTTTCATCTCATTCTGCTATTGGTTAAGTCAAATTTTACTTTGCTTAATTGCTGATTTAATAGATGTTATTTCAGTCACAAGAAGTATGTGGGCATGTAATAAACACTTTAATTTATTTGTCACAGGAGGAATTGGTGCTATAGTATGTTAGCCTGAGCTTAGCTGTATATATTCAATTTCACGGCTGTTTCCAGGGAACCAAATTTTGAAGACGCTAACAGCGTGTTAAAATGGACTACTCTAAGTCCTTTTTTGGAAATATATGGGAAATAAATAATAAATAACGACACTGTGTCAAAGTGATTTTATTGCTTAGATTAATAAAAGGAAACTAATACAATGTCCGGATAGGGAAAAAAGTCAGATTATGGGTTTTTTCCTTTTTAATGTCATCCCTTGTGCAAAATTCACTTTTAAAAATCCCACCAAAGACCCATAAAGCAGTGAGCTCTATTCAGAAGTTATTATTTAGGCACAAATCATCAGTAGTGGCAATATTCAGCAAGTGTATCAGAGCACACTCGAGTTGAATTAAACAAATATGTATATGTAAGGTGTAGGTCAGCAAATTAATTTTGCTATAAAGTGTTAAATAACTAGAAATGATATCATTAATTAGGGAATAAAATTGGTCTTGTATTACTGGGCTGTTATGATTTAAATTCTTTGGTTAATTCCTTCCTTTTTTTTTTTTTTTTTTTTTTTTGTAAAGGAGAAATTGTGCAATGGTCAAACAATTGAATTGCAAAGTTAGCACAAAAACTAAAGACCTTTGGCCCCAGCATTTATAGAAAAACACTTGGGATTAATATAAAAGACCTGTAGCAAGGTGGTAATTCGAATCATTTTAATGCAGTTAAATTCAAGGATTACAAATATTATCAAATGCTTGCAAAGTCCAGATACTTTCTAAGCCCTGGGGACACAGCCATGAACAAAGTGAAGTGCTACTCCCCTGAGCTCACACTGATTAGGCATGACTTCTGTGCCAGACTCTGCATGCAACATCTCAAGTGTACTTGGTGATAACTCTTGGAGGTATCATACCAATTTCTCACCAGGCGAAGAAAATAATACAATGAGTAAACAAATATGTGCAAACTTTACAACTCAAATAGAGGTATCTTTATGGCCTGTTATATTAGCAAACTTCTTTGGGGAAATTCAGAATATTTTTACATCTGCAGAAGATAATCTTTCTGCAACACTAGTGTTCAGAGTGCTTGGGGAATCAAACAGGAGCTAATTCCTGGCTCTTTCCCTTAATAACAAAAGACTGCTAACCATCTCAGCCTCGTCTGGGGTCTTAGTATTTTTACATTCATTTAAAGCCCATTGTATAATTAGGATATTATGGTTTTTTATATGTACTGTAAATAATGCCCCCCTTTATCACTTTTCTTCTGTTGTTGGTACACAGCTATTAAAAGCAAATGTCTATCCATTGTCTTTAATTTGAAGCAACAGATTTATCTTCAAGAATGAAGTAAGATCCAAACTTGCAGTTTATTTGGTTGTTCATAGTCTAAAAGCAAAGAGAAAGGGGGAGCTATATGGCATTTGGTCAGAAAATGTCACTAGATTGAATTTGGGGATCTTCTGTTCTCAGAGGTACCCAGGGAGCTGACAATGGAGTTTGGAGATGATCGTGTCAACACAAGGGGATGCTTCTTTTTCTAGTCTTTCACCTTTTCTTCTAGTCATTACCTTATGCTTCTACCCAAAGGAAGTTCTCTGAGTCTGAAGGTGTTCAAGTGTTAGTTCTTTATGTTTAATAAATAAGTTAGAAGTTATCTATTTCTGCTGTGGTCTCCAAGCCCCAGGCCGCAGACCGGTACTGGTTCCATGGCCTGTTAGGAACCGGGCCACACAGCAGGAGGTGAGTGGTGGGTGAGCAAGCAAAGCTTCATCTGTATTGACAGCTGCTCCCCATTGCTTGTATCACCACATAAGCTCCGCGTCCTGTCAGATCAGCGGCAGCATTAGATTCTCATAGGAGCACGAACCCTACCGTAAACTACGCACATGAGGGATCTAGGTTGTGTGCTCCTTATGAGACTCTAATGCCTGATGATCTGAGGTGGAGCTGAGGTGGTGATGCTAGCGCTGGGGAGCGGCTGCAAATACGGATTGTCATTAGCAGAGAGGTTTCACTGCACAGTAAATGTAATGTGCTTGAATCATCCCGAAACCACCTCCCCACACCCCGACACCCTCCACACCTCACCCCACACCCCACGCCCCTGCCCCCTGTCCGTGGAAAAATGGTCTTCCATGAAACCGGTCCCTGGTACCAAAAAGGTTGGGGACCACTGTATTTCTGTGATTTTTAAAGCTCCATTTTAAATGGTTATGTAGAACAAATTACTTCTAATTCATTTCATAACTTCTAATTACCTAACTGGTTATGAATAGGCTCCTCCTAGGCATTTAAGACCCTTCGTAATAAGGCCTTACCTATCTGTCCATCTTCAGCCCTCAACTCACTTATGTAAGAACTGGCAAAGCCTGCTCAGCCCCACACTGCTCTCTGAACACGTCTCATATGTGCTCTGTTCCTGCTTCGGCTTAGGTATTTCCACCTAGCGACACTGTCTTCACTTTTGGCTTTTCCCATCGTCCTTCTAGGCTCAGGTTAATTACTTCCTCCTTCATGAAGACTTTCCAGACTCTTCTTTCCTTTAAAACTGGATATAAGGCCTCTTTCTTCTAAATCGTGAATGACATAGGAATTCAGATAATAATTATATCAATACAAGTGTATTACATGAACCCTCTAATACCTTGATTACTGTATCATTTTAAAGTTCTTTGTTTTCGTCATTTATTTATGGTGCGAATGTCTTGACACTAAGCATGATGCCTTATTCAATCCTGTATCTCTTGGGACAATCAAATGGCATCTCTGATTCTTGGATATGGCTCTATGTCTCCTTTACCGGCTCTTTCCCTATAGAACCATTATATTGGAGCTTTTCGGTGTTCCATCCCTAATCCTTCTAATTTCATGTGTCTCTCATGTTATCTATTTCCATAGATTTAAGTAATATTTGCCTACTAACAACTTCAAACATGTATCTTCAGTTTCAGTGTTTCATTTGAACTTCAAATCCATGTCACTAATCTGAAGTCAGAGAGGATGAGGGAAGTTGGCAGGGAGCTCCCCAGGTTCCTGTGGCCCCTGTGGTGTGTGTTCCATCCTCCATTCAACAAATATCTGCCAACCACCTTCTAAGAACCAGATGCTCAGAAAATCAGCCTCAGTGACTACTGACAGACATCAGAGGAAATGAATTTAGATGATTCTCAAGCTGGTCTGGCTTTTTTCTCCTGACCTGTCTGACCAATAATATTTATCCTCATGACTCATTCTCTCAGTAAGAACCCCGAAGAGCTAACTAAGGCTGATTTTTGCCAGGCTGGAAGGTTAAGAACAACCGATTTTATCTCTCATCCAATTCCCCTTCCTCTATACCTGTCAGTCTGTCTGAAACCTCACTGTGCAGGATACTTTGGAACAAAGAAGAAATGGAGTCAAAGAAACAGTTCGAGGTTGGTGGATATCTTCAGGCAAAAGGTGAGGTTTCAGTGATGGCAGTGACTGCAGAATTGCGTGTAGAATGGCCAGATAGGAAAGCTACTTCAGAGGGAAAATCAGGACATTGCAACCCACCGAAGGTAGGAGGTAAGAGAGGAGAGACTCAAACCTGGCTGAAGTGACAATCCAGGAGACGGGAACAGAAGCAGGCTGTGTGTGTGTGTGTCTGTGTGTGTGTTGGGATAGAAAGGGGAGAAGCTATGATTTCAGGGACACATCTGGGATACATTCATCAGAGATGCCACGTTGAGATGTTTTGTAGATAATTGAATCTCATCTACCTCTCGAGAGTGGTCTGGACTAGAAAATACAGGTCCTGGGGTCAGCAACATAGCAGCACTAATAGAAGCCAAGAGAAAAATAAGATCGCTTGGGGAGGTGTGGTACACAGGTCCTCCACTGACCCTGCAGGTGGTTTTTCTTCTTTTCTTGACATTTCTTTTTGATGTTTGTCTGACTATACAAGCTTTCCTGAAAGAGAAGTTTTGCAAAATCACACACTAAAAGTAATATGACTTAAGGGGAAAATAGGAGTGTGGCAGGCTACTCAAAACTCATAGGTTTGTAACCGTAACACTAACAAAAATAACAATGATTTTATCAAGTTATCAGCACGGTTAAAAAACATGTTAACTTCCAAGTATTTTTTTTAAAACAGAAAATGATTGGTAACTTGATGGAAGGTGGTGTAAGGAAGGGTTGAGGCCTCCGAGTTGCACAGGAAAGCGCAGAGACAGACACCCAATAGCCACTTCCAAGTCAGAATATCTACAGACTAATGGACAGGGAATGAATGCGTTTGGCTGGCTAGTGCGCTCTGTGCCCAGCTGCTCTTGCTTGTTGACTCATGACGTTAAAATGCAAGAAAAACCATCCGGAATGTGTACCTGATATTGATGTCAGCCCCACTGTTACCAGAGGAACATAGAGAAGAAACATATTTTTTTCCTACTTGGACACATAATATGTATGCTTATAGTTCATTGCTCTCAGTAAGGCCAAGAGGTATTCCGATTTGAGTGCCGTTAGCACTGGGGCATTTAGTATCCATTACCACCACTCCTATTGTCTTACACCCTCTTGTCTCCTGTCCATTTCACGTACTTATGTTTCCTGCCTTGTCTCTGTTGGATTCAGTTTGCAGGCCCTTGTGTAGGGAAGAAAAGAACTTAGGGGGAAAGTTCACATTTGAGAGCAGGCCGGGAGCTAAGAAGTGGTCATTAGAGAGGTAGGAAGAGCATTAGGAGAAACTGTTAGATCTGAAACCAAAGAAGGAGAGAGTTTCAGAAGACAGTTGTCAGGGTAAGATCCTGCAGACAGGTCCAGTGACATCACCGGATCCCTCCAACAGGACAGCACTGGTGACTCGGGTGACAGCAGCTGCCACGCCAGGGAAAGGAAGCTGTGGACGGTGAGGGAGGGAATGTGCGCCACTCTTCCAAGAAATTTGATGAGGAAAGAAAGGAGAGAGGAGGACCGGCTGCTTTGATGGGGAGACATGTTGTGAGAATTCTCTTTGTATGTCAAGGAACACTCGAATGTGTTATTTTTAGACTGAAGAGAAGTAGCTACTGAAGGAAAAGAGAAATGATTGAAGATGAGAGAGCGAGAGCAAGAGAAAAGAATAAACGGAACAACTCTCTGGAGAGCTTATTTCCATTACATAATTCACTAAACAAACGTGGATTCGTCTTTGTTTCATTTCTAGCTCCTTCTGACTGGAAGTGTGATTTCTAGCAATGTATTCATAGAATCTCTTCTGCCCCGCTTCAAACACATCCCAGTCACTGCTCTGTGTAGTTCATTTGTAAAGAAACCTGTGCTGTAGTGGCTTCTACCAGAAGACATCTGCAGATAATGCTTTTTGCCAAGTCGGTGTGAAGGGCCGCATCCCTGGAAGAGCGAGGAATTGTCGCAGGCCACTTCTGCTGTGGCACGGCCCTGTGAGCAGATATTCAGCATGAGTGGACCCCCCTTTATTACTGATATATTGCCTGCCTAATTATGTTAATTCTTCAAACATAATTAATTTTTAATTATTTACATTTAATTATCTCTACTACTTAAGCATTCAAATTCCACAGCTAATGTTCTCAATGAAATATTTACTAAACAATCAACCCTCCTGGATTCCACAGAGCTAAATGTTTGCTATTTGCAGCAAACCTTTCCTCCAGGAGGCATTCCTTGCACTCTAGTGTTCTGGAGGTGGCTACAGTCCGGGCGGTGAGAGCTTCAGTCTCAGCATCCTTTTCATCTCGGGGACACTCTGTCAACTCTAATGGGATGGATTGCTCTGCTTGGCATCAGCATTAGCAGGTTGAGTGCCGTCGGGACAGTCACGCAGCCTCTCTTCCCATTTCTCTTCTGTTGGGGATGGAATACGCATTAATAAGGAGGCAGTTATGGTGATAGGAAAGCAAAACAACATTATTGTGTTCAAAAGGCAGAGGCATGATGCAAACTAATCATAGATCCTACCAGAGATGACTGCTCACAGCTGGTCAGCTGGCAAGCTTTTCCAAAGCAAAATCAGGATCTGCTGTCAATGGGAATGTCGTTTCCAGAGCAGAGGCTAAGGAAACAGGCTTATGCACCCCAGCATCCCTGACACAAATATTTTATAGCTCCATCATCTTTTGTGTGGAAGCAGGGGGTCTATGGTCTACAAAATGTGTGTTGGTTTCAGTTGCTTTTCCAACAGTGGCATAGAAGGGATTATGCTAATCCTACACTCACTGAAGGGTCCCCCTTGTTACCAACTACAGTCACTGGGAGGGTTGCTTATGCGATCTATGCAGCATGTAGTGGTTAAGAGTGAGGGATATACATTGGACCTTCATTCGTTCCACAAGTATTTACTGATCACACACTGCCAGGCACTGTGCTAGGCACCTGAGAGACAGAAGCAAACAAGAAAAATGTGGTTGCTTCCTTTATGGAACTCAGAGTCCAGTGAATATAGGACTCCCTGAATTTGAGTCTCTACTGCTGCGTACTAGCTGAATGACTTTGGAGAAGTTACTCAACCTCTTCAGGCCTCGATTTCCTTATCTGTAAAATGGGAATAATTGCAGTACCTTCCTCCTAGGGTGCTTATGATTATTTAATTATTTATATGCAAGTGCATGTGAAACTCACACATCATACAACTGGCACTTACAGCTGGCTTCACTGGATTGTTGCAGATTAGTTATACATGTATGGTTTCACTTGAAGCCGGTATCTGAGGCCTAACAAAATTAGCAATTCAATGATGAGTATTACATCAAAATCAGTAATAATTTACTGAGCACAATTCTGGTTTAAGTAGCAGTTAGAGACCGGAGCAGTAGTATGGCTGGGGTGACCAGATGAGAGCGAGCACAGCTTTCTGAGCCGAGGTCGTGCCTTCAGGAGGAGCGTGGCCCTGCCGATAGTGTGATTTCTGACTCCTGGCCTCCAGAACTATGAGAGAATAAATTTCTCATGTTTTAAGCCCCCAAGTTTGTGGAAATTTGTTGCAGCACCCTCAGGTGACTAATGCACTTACCGACTGACTGCAAGGTGGCTTTGCCTGGACAGGGCACCTCTACTGTCTCTCAGAGTGAGTCCTGACAAACACCAGTCGTGTGGGAGAAGACACAGGTGGTCCTTATGGGGAAGATGGAGTGAGCGACCCGGAAGTGCAGAGAGGCCTGACTCTGAGATTCTGGAGGAAGTATTTCCATGTTCTTCTGCGTGGGTGCTTTACATCTAGAAGGATTGTTCGCTTGCTTCTGCACACACGCTTCTGTTCATTCCCTCCTCACATGTGTGCAGTGGAGAACACCCAGAATTTGCCTTTTCTTCTTTCCAGTAACCTAAGAATAACTTGGACTTCAGAGCCAACCATCTTAGCAAACAATATTCCCAAAATTGTTTTTAATGATTTTATTATTTATTTAAATTGGCATACACTTTTCCTTCTTTCATTCGTTCTCAGGCATCCGTCACATGAAGGGTCAGTGTTCTTTTAGGGTTGGGAAGTTGACTTGCAGTAGACAAACCAGGCGAGCTGCACCCATCTGATTACTGTCCAAAATCACTGGAGCAGTTGACGCCCCGGTGTCGGGGATTGAAAGCCTCTGGAGAAGTGCCCACCGACATTCGCCCATCTGTGCCTTCCTTCACTCGGTCTGTGGAGACACTTATCCATCCCTGTGTGTGCCGGGCGCCGTGTCAGGCACAGAGTGCACAGAGCAGACACGGGACTGCCCTTCTGGAACTCTCGGCACAGTGGCACACCTTCCGGATCTTGGCAGACTCTGGGTTTGGTGTTGTCGTTGGGACCTAACTTAGTTGGCTTTCTCTTAGACCCTCCTCTCTCTCTCCCAGCCTGAATCAGAACAACCCAGACTCCCCAAAGAGAGCTCTGAAATGGATGAGGTCATCCTCAAGGCATTGGGGAATGTGGGTCGTTGTGTTTGGCAGAAGTCTCCTCTCCTCTTACCCTCCACCTCTGCAGGTACCTGGAGCAGCTCTGCCCAAGCCCACGTCTAGACAGAACCTGACTCAAAATCCACAGCAGCTGATTTGCACTGGATTTGTCACAGTTACTTAGAATCTGAAGAGCTTCCCTTCTAAAATATTATTTTAAGCCCTCATAAATTCCTTGAACGACTCTCCTCTGTCCTGTCTAAAGTGATAACAACATTAAGAGTAGACACTGTCACTCACAGAGAGCTTGACCTTAACGAATTCCAGTATTGTTTACAAGGCAACCTCTGTCTCCTCCCTCCAGCCACAACTAACGTTTATTGAGATGTTAATCTGCCCTGCACTGCTCTAAATATATTAGAGGTATTAATTCATTTATTCCTCACACAACCATAGACAGGTGCTATTATTCCCATTTTACAGATGAAGACATTGAGGTAAAGAGAGATTAAATAACTTGCCCAATTTTCAAGGAAATTGAGTGTTAGAGTTGGGATTCAAACCTCGATAGTTAGGCTGTAGAGTGCACAGTCTTAACCAGTAGCTGGAGTGCCGCCATGGAATTAAACCATCACGCGCTGTTAACTTATCTGTGACTGAAGGTTGGTTGGCCAAACACTAGCCCCACTGCAAAGACCCCGAGTTCTTTGACTACAAGTACTGATCTCTCTACTCTGGGTCATACAAAAATATAATTGTAGAAAAGAGGGAAACTAAAAATCAAAGTGTCAAGGCACTGCCTTGAAGCCTCGCATTTGACTGAGTTGAAAGGGGCCCTGATTAGAGAGCACCCTTCTCTGAACCAGCCCTGGCGGCACTGACTGCTGCCCAGCACGTGCCGTCCTGAAGCATTTCCAAAGCCAGCCGAGGCTCTCCCACCGCAACAGGCCTTGGGAACAGCTGGGGAAGGAGGCTGTCTAATTCCCTGTGTCAATGATCAGAGATACAAGTGACATGAGAGTTTAACCGGAGTCTTTTTTTCCTTATGTCTCAATGTATAATTCACACTTTGAATGCAGTATTGTGACAACTTAATATGTGTAATTCATGGAAACTACTTATAAAATATGAAGGCATGTTAGCAGCTAAGATTTGGTTAGTACAGATCTCAAATGGGGTGGGCTTTCTTTGGAGTACAGCAATACCTGAATATTGCATTCTTTAACAAGTTAGGGTGTGGCTTTGCACAGATAGGGTGCAGGAGAGTTTTGGGTGCCCAGCAGGTAATTTATTTAGTGGTCATGTGCTTGACGGTACAAGATCAGACAGATCAAAAGAGGGGAGGACTGTGTCACAGGTGTTGCTTGTTACCCTAAGGCTGCCCAGTGCATTTTCATCTTGATAGCATGCAGAAATGCTTCCCGTAACATACAGGGCCAGAAATCTACAGGAAAGTGTGTCCCGGTTCTGTCTGAGAATACCAGCAACAATTCTTTTGGAATTGCTTTCATTTTTTAGAAGAGAGAAATGGGTGGCTGTTATGTCATTTCCACAGCTAACAATTATAAGTCAAGATGATCTGGAGGTAAGAAATGTGATATTTGTTACGATACGGCATGAAAAAGAGAAAGTTTTGTTTGTAAAGGATTTTTGTTTAGTCACAGGCCCACGGGGGATGAGTATAGAAAAATATTTAGGGTACCAAGAATGAATTGGATTGCCGCCTCTCCATCCCCTTTTCTTATCCCCCTAATTATCAATATTAATATTTACTGTGTACCCCTCCCTCCCAAGAGTGGAAGACACATGAAGACAGGGATTGTGGGATCCCCAGTGCCTTGAATGGGGTCCAGCGTGTAGTCTGTGTTCAATAGACTTTCATCAATAAGCCAATGAATGAATGAATTGCAATCTGAAAAACTATCCTTCCAAAAGGATTCTTTTTTTTTTTTTTTTTTTTTTTTTTGAGACAGAGTCTCACTTTGTTGCCCAGGCTAGAGTGCCGTGGCATCAGCCTAGCTCACAGCAACCTCAAACTCCTGGGCTCAAGCAATCCTTCTGCTTCAGCCTCCCAAGTAGCTGGGACTACAGGCATGCGCCACCATGCCTGGCTAATTTTTTACAGATATTTTTAGTTGGCCAATTAATTTG
>CAUYRT010016172.1:0-11484 GCA_963574885.1 Lepilemur ruficaudatus | reverse complement strand
TTATGGAGTGAAAGTGGAAATCTCTTTTGATGATGTCTCTTTTCTCCTTAATAATGACATTAATCAGTCAATACCAATTTGATGGTGAGTACAAGTGGGTTCCACTTATAAAATTTACTTAAATACTCTGAGGTTACTAATAATGCTTCAAGGTACGACAATTTATCTTTTTCTTCCTATATTTACTTATATTTTTCATGATTAGCTTTGAACCTATGCCATCTTTAGATACTCTCTGGTATTCAGTAGATTATATACTCAGTACACAGATTGTAGAATTTCGTAGGTTGCATATACTAAGTATGAAAAGTGATAATGATCACGGTGTGAATTCATTCATTCATTAACAAACTTTATGGCATATCAATCACATATCAGGCATTGTTTTAGATGCTGGGGATACAGTGGTAAAAAAGGCATAGTCCTTTCCCTCAAGTAGATTGCTTTTCAATTAGAGAGAGAGAATCAAATGGACAGGATATTTCAGTACAGTGTAGTAAATATGTTAAGTGGTTGAACAGGTACAAATACACAGTGTTGTGGGGAAGTAGCAAATTCTCCTCCTTGTTATCTAGTGTGTATGTGGCAGGGTAGGGAGGATGAATTGAAAGTGGAAAAATAGGCAGGCAGTTAGGGGAAAGTGTCATAAAAGAGAAACCACAAAAGTCTGTGTTCCTGGAGGGTGCCACTACCTCTTGAGGGTTAGAGTCACCAAAACCCAACAGTGCTAAGAATAGGTAAGATCTATTCATGTAAGAAGATGAGACAGTCTTAGAAAATGTCTATTTACTAATCCATCCAACCAATAAAGTACCTCAGTACACTAGTACTTTGTCAATCTTGTGGTTCTGAGAGCACAGTATACTAACTCACTCATCACTTAATTTAGAAATACCTTAAAAGGGTCTGTCCTTTCCTCTGTCTCTATCTTGGCATATTCCTACCAAACACGTAGAAGTTCTCTTCTATAGCCAGATAATCTCACAATCAATATTTCAACATTTTGTATATTCCTTTTCATTTATCAATAGTTTTGGTTATCTACTGCTAGTGAAATAGAGGAAGACAAAAAAGAAATTGAATTTCATTTCTCTAAACTGAAAAGAAGGCAAGATTTGGAAAAGAAAAGAAAAATTAAAAAAATAGAATGGATGAGACAAATGTAAGTTGACTAAGTACTTAGACTTACTAAAGAAGTATATAGTATTTTGGGGAAAAAATCCATAGAACTTACACTACTTGATTTCAATACTTACAAAGCTGCTGTAATCATGGTGTTGTATTGGCATAAAGATAGACATATATAGATCAATGGAACAGAACATAGTGTTGAGAAATAGATTCACACATACATTGTTAATTGATTTTGAACAAAAGTACGGAGGGAATTTAATTGGGGAAAAATAGTCTTTTTAACAAATTGGATATGTATTTATTTATTTATTTAGACAGGATTACACGCCTGTGATCCTAGCACTCTGGGAGGCCGAGGTGGGAGGATTGCTCAAGGTCAGGAGTTTGAGACCAGCCTGAGCAAGAGCGAGACCCCGTCTCTACTAAAAAAACAGAAAGAAATTAGCTGGACAACTAAAAATATATATAGAAAAATTAGCCAGGCCTGGTGGCACATGCTGTAGTCCCAGCTACTTCGGAGGCTGAGGCAGAAGGATCGCTTGACCCCAGGAGTTTGAGGTTGCTGTGAGCTAGGCTGATGCCATGGCACTCTAGCCCGGGTGATACAGTGAGACTCTGTCTCAAAAAAAAAGCAAGCTATAGACAAGTATAAAACATTTGCAAAATGTATATAAATGTCTTGAATCTAGAATATATTTTTTAAAACCTCTCAAAACAATCTAATTTAAAAATGGGCAAAAGATTTGAACAAACACTCCATCAATGAAGATATACGGATAGTAAATTAGCACAACTCAACTAATGAATCATTAGTTATTAGGGAAGTGAAAACCACTACATACTCACTAGAATGATTAAAATAGTCTGGCATACCAACTATTGGCAAGGATATGGAGCAAATGCAAACTGCTGCATTCAATTTGAAAACAGTTTGGCAGGGTTTTTTTTTTTTTTAAACAAGTTAATACACCTCCTAGTTAACCCAGCCATTTCACCCCTAGGTATTTACCCAAGAGAAATAAAAGCATGTCCATGGAAAGACTGTATATGAATATTCATAGCAGGTTTATTTGTAATAGCTAAAATCCAGAAACAGTACAGATTTCCATAAGCAGGTAAATGGGTAAATAAATGGTAGTATATCTACACAAAGGAATACTGCTCAGCAATACAAAGGAATGAACTAATGATACACACAACATCAAAATAATGATGCTGAATGAAAGAAATCAGACAAAAGAGTACATGCTTTATGAGCCCATTTACATAAAATTGTAGAAGACACAAACAAATCTAGAGTGACACAAAGCAGATCAGTAGTTGTCTGGAGGTGGGAGGAAGGAGAGAGGGAAGGATTACCAGGGGGTATAAGGAAACTTTGAGAGTGATGGATATATTCGTTTTTTAATTGTAGTGATGCATTCATAAGTATATACATGTCAAAACTGCAAATTGTATAATTTAAATATGTGTAGTTTATTGTACCTAAATTGTGCCTCAATAAAGTTGTAAAAAATTTTAAAAATAACATTGTACACCTCCATGGCACCTTTGAAGTAGTCCTTTATCTCCTGTAGTTGCAGGGTGAATAGAGGACATCCCAGGGTTGAGTTGCAAGGGTCACAGGATTATAGTGTCTACAGAACAAACAAATGCTGAACACTGCCAGGTCTTTTGTATGAAGATAAGGGCACTAATGGGAAAGTAGTAGAACCCTGAGACCTGGGATGAGGACATTTGGGCAGACACAGAGAAGGCTAAGAACCTTAAACCTCCAAATTCCCTTGTTGATGGAGGAAACCCTTGTTCCCCTTTTTGAGGGAAGCAGCCCTTCTCTGCATAAAAGCCTTTCAGTGACTGCACTGGCACAGTCGCTATACTCAGTCATGCTGATTCTCTTCAGGATTCCCCACCGATACCACCATTTCGCATTGGCTCCAGTCCACAAAGAGAGTTGTATCTCAGGACAGCCCAGAGGGGTATAAGCAGGAGTAGATGGCTTATAAATCAAGAGTTACAAGAACTTACAGGAGTCTTGGAAGCATTGTGTGAGGGTGGATTTTATGGTTGTTACATCAAGAGTTGTTGGGGCTGAATGTACTGATACGGACACACTCACTTGGGACTGTAGATTTAATATGTCAGCTTGAGTACCCAGAAATTATATTAACAGTCTCTGAGGTTAGCTAATCAAAGCCTGAACTCAACCAATCTTCTTTATTACAAAATACCTGAACTTCTCTGGTATACTGTAGAAAAAGAATTACTGAAGGCTTAGGGAAATGCATGTGTTTGTTCCTGTTATGTGTAATCTACTCAACAACTGACTAGTTATAACCCCAGGAGGCCCCAAAGGATATCTTCTTCATCAGATTGTTAAGAAATGGCTTGTTGAAGGGAACAACAGAATTCTTGATGAACTCTGTCATGGCTGTCCTTTATAGGCTGGAGATGACAGTGGGGAAAGCTGTGATGGAATTGTTTCCTTTAGTTTGTTGGGAATAATAAAACTTTGAAGTGATAGGAGTCGGGCGGTAATACAAATTGCAGCAAGGCTTCCAGATGTGGCTGGGTTTTGTTTGTTTATTTGTTTTGTTTTTGAGACAGGATCTGGCTCTTGTCACCCGGGCTAAAGTACAGTGGCGTCATCATAGCTCATTGCAACCTCAAACACCTGGGCTCGAGCCATCCTCCTGCCTCAGCCTTCCTCCCAAGTAGCAGGGATATGGGTGCACATCACAGTGCCTGGCTAATTTTTCATTTTTAGTAGAGATGGGGTCTTCCTCTTGCTTAGGCTGGTCTTGAACTCCTGGCCTCAAGTGATCCTCTCACCTTGGCCTCCCAAGGTGCTAGGATTACAGGCGTGAGCTACTGTGTCTCACCAAGATGTGGCTTCTTTAATGGAGAAAATCAGCATAGCCACTGGTACCTGGTATGCTACTGTTGACTTGGCAAATATCTTCTTTCCCATCCCAAACACTAAGCAAAAGGAGAAGCAGTTTGCATTTACATGGAAAAAATTTACACCTTGCTCTCAAGAGCTGTATCAGCTTTCTTGCGCTAGTCCCTACGGGCTTGCACATCTTGAATCTGCAGAACATCATGGCTGTTCACTACATCGATGACCTTACACTAATTGTATGCAGTGAGAAGAAAATAACAGCTCCCTGGATGGTATAGTAGAACTAATGCACACCAGAAGGAGGGAGATAAACTTGGCAAAAAGTGAAGGGTCTGCCACATAACTGAAGCTTAAAGACATTTTGTGATATCTTTTCTAAAGTGAGAGACAAATTGCTGTACCTTGCACCATTCACCTTGAAGAGGCACAACACTTAGAGGCCCTTTCTTGATTTGGGAGGTAAAATATGACATGTCTCGATATGCTGCTCCAACCCATTTTCTAGGTGACCTAATAAAGCCACCAGGCTCCAGTGGGACATAGAACAAGAAAGAGCTCTGTAGGAGGTCCACAATGTGGTGAAGCTGCCCTACAACTTGGACTTTATGTCCCAACTGTCCCAACAGATTATAGATGTCTGTGGCAGTGAAATACTGTGTAGAGCCTCTAAAGAGTCCTAATAGGAGAATCACAGCACAGACCTCTAGGATTTAAGAATAAGCTAAGCAATGTCCTCCTCTGCCAAAAACTAGTCTCCATTTGAAAATCAGCTCCAGGCTTGCTACTGGGCCCTGGTAGAGACTGGATGCTTGATAATAGGATACCAAGTGCTATATGATTGTGAACTGACCTGGGTTTTATCTGATCCACTGTACCATAAAATTGAGGGTACATAGCATCATTTCAGTATAAAATAGATGTGGTCTATACGGAATGGGTTTGAGAAGAACCAGAAGGCCCAAATAAGCTGCATGAATAGGTGGCTCAGGCTTCTTCAACCACTACTTAGGCTGCATTGCCTCCACGTCATCTCCATACCTTTGGCTTCATAGGGAGTCCCTTATGAAAAGTTAACAAAGGAGGAATATGTTGCATCTAATTCACCATGGATCTGCACAGGAGGCTGGTCCAAAAATGGACTGTTACTAGATTACAACCCTTCAACTGTCCTGGAAAATGGTCAAAGGATATCCTTCCAATGAGTACAACTTCAGGTAGTACCCTTGGTTTTCCACTTCATTTGAAGGCGAAATAGCCTTAGGTGTGGATCTCATTGACTATGGGCATTAGCTAATAATTTCTCAGCTAGGTCAAGGAAGAGGTATATTCAGAATGGGTACAAAGAATATTTATGTCCTACGTGAATGCCCTCCAAAGAGTTCATATGAGGCAGACAACTCTCAGTAATCAGATGGACAAGATGATGCATCCTGTGGATGTCAACTCTTTTGTTGCACCATGGAGCCACGTACAAAGTGGCCATGGTTATAGAGATCAAGGTTACGTTTAGGCTCAACAACATGGTCTTCCCCTCACCAAGGCAGTTCTGGCTGTAGTCACAGCTGACTATATAGCAAAGGCCATTGCTTTTCCTGCAGTAATGAGATATGCTGGCTAGCTGGTGACAGGCTAATTATATTGGACCCTTCCCGTAATAGAAGAGATACCCCTTTGTCCTCAAAGTGATAGACAAATACTCTGGACATGAATTTTATTTCTCTGCCTGCATTGCTTCTATCAGCAACACCTTCAATACAGAGTGTCTTATCCATCATCATTTTATTTTTTACAACATTGTCTTTAACCAGGGGACCCATTTATAGCAAAGGAAGTGTGGTTATGGGCTCAGAACAACACAATTCACTTACTGTATGTGCCATCACTTAGAAACAGCTGGCTTTGATAGGATGGTGGTATGATTTGCTAAAGCTCAGTCACAGTAACAGCAGACAGCACCTGGTGATAAGCCAATGTACATGGATAATAATCTTCTATTTTATTCTTTCTTTCCTATGTTTACCCTCAAAACAACCTTCTTCATAACTGACTTCTGTATTTCTAATTATATGGGCATTTCTGTCTCAAACTGAACAGATCCAAAACTGAATTTCTTCTCTTCTCCATCATAAAAGTTGTTTCTTCTCAGTATTCCTCCTGTTCTCAGTTTATGACACCATTATTGACCCAGTTATCCAAGCCAGAAATATAGAGGCTGACCTAGACTTCCCACTCTTTATAAGCTCCTACATGTAACCTGTCATCAGGTCCTATTAATTCTGCTTCCAAAGTATCTCCCAAATGTGATAGTTTCATTCATTCTTTACTGCAATATTTCATCTATACTTCATCTGCTGGGTATATCTTCTAATTGGTTTCCTTGTCTTTAGTCTCTTCATTGTCTCTGTATTAACACTGAACTGATGTTTCTAAAGTACAAATCACTTCCTTACCTAAAACATGTTAAGGGTTTCCTAGTACCTACATCTCACATGATACTCCCTCTCCCTAGGCTGCTCTTCTCTGGCTGAGCTACGTGGCAACAAGATCTTCATCTTTTGACACTTGTCCCAATATCTCCTTCTGAAGCCTTCCCTAACCTACTTAGAAACAGGCACTTCCATGTGCCCCATGGACTTTTTATGTACTCAGGTGTCATGTTTTTGCAGTTATCTGTGTATGTGCCACCTCCACTAGACTTTGAACTGCTATGGAATGGGGACTCTGTTATTAGCATAGGACCTCAGATGTACTTGGTACCTAAGGAATATGTGTTGCTTGTAGAATGAATGAATAAATGAATGAGTGGATAAATAAAAATTCTATGACTGGGTGTTACATTTCTTTCATAGGGTTGCAGAGGATGAATGAGAAATTTTACTTTGTGTGCTTTGTTCACTATGGCATTACACACTCTTCACTCTGTTGCTGAGAATCAGCAATGAACAAAATCAACAAACTTTTGATTTTTTTTACTCCTCTCTTACTAAACAGTTCTGGTATTTAAATCACATTCCTTCCCATGTCCCACAGATCTTAGCTCTCCTAAACCTCCTCTGCAGTTTAAGCTTTGATTCTTCCTAGGTCTTTGTGTTTAACTTCTCTTCTTGTCGTGAAATTCGGACAAACATTTCTTACCATGTTCTTTCTTCTTAAATTTCCTAGTTTAGAAAGAATATAATTTAAAGTGAATATAACTAAAAATATATAACAATATTACCTATAAAGCCAAATTTTATACTTTTTGTTTTCCTTTTTAAAGATCACTATTTATTTATAAAACAAGTTATGACTATAAAGTGATTTTTATTTCTCATCACTATATTTGAAATTCGGTTCCTACTTGCTAACCTATTTAGACCACTTAACTATAATAGTGACTAATTTTAAGAGTCCAAAATCTGAGAATTGAATTATTAGAACTTTTTTTTTTTTTTTGAGACAAGAGTCTCATTTTGTTGTCCCAGGCAGAGAGCAGTGGTATCATCATAGCTCACCGCAACTCCTGGGCTCAAGCAATCCTCCCTCCTACCTCAGCCCAGACTACAGGTGCGCCCCATGACATCTGGCTAATTTTTCTATTTTTAGTAGAGATGGGGTCTCTCTCTTGCTCAGGCTAGTCTCAAACTCCTGAACTCAAGCAATCCTCCTGCCTTGGCCTCCCAGAGTGCTAGGGAGTAACTCATCGAGGGATAATTTGAACTGAGGCCTCTCTGGTTAGTGTGGTTGGTTAAGTTGCTTTTACCCCCAAAATATCCCATCATAGATCTTGGTTTAAATGCATCTGAGTTATATAGGATGAAAACTTGATTCAATGTGTAAAATAGTTTTCATATGTAAGTAGCCACAATATATATCAACTGCATCCACTTGTAATCACCTGTTCCAAAGGATTTATGTTTCTCTTCCTTTTCTCTATTTAGGTACTACACAGGAAGCCTGGAGGCTAAGTCAGCACATCCTAAAACTCTAGGTTTAATTCACACAGCAACGAAGGGGCTAATAAAAGCTATTGAAGATGGTGGGATAGATTCTGTGATGGAATGGGAAGTGGATGAAGTGCTGAACTGGACGAATACACTGAACTTTGATGAGTAAATATATGTTGCTATTCTTGGGGAACAAGGGCAGTCATCATATATTTTTCTTTCTAACATTTCTCATTCCCATGTTGAATGTTGGGGCCACAAACATAATCTTCCAAAAAAAAAAATGAGTATTTATTATTTTTCCAGAAAGAAAAGAAGAAAAAATGAGGGATAAAAAAGGAATGATCCAGGCCGGGCGCGGTAGCTCACACCTGTAATCCTAGCGCTATGGGAGGCCGAGGCGGGCGGATCGCTCAAGGTCAGGAGTTCGAAACCAGCCTGGGCAAGAGCGAGACCCCGTCTCTACTATAAATAGAAAGAAATTAATTGGCCAACTAAAAATATAAATAGAAAAAATTAGCCGGGCATGGTGGTGCATGCCTGTAGTCCCAGCTACTTGAGAGGCTGAGGCAGAAGGATCACTTTAGCCCAGGAGTTTGAGGTTGCTGTGAGCTGGGTTGATGCCACGGCACTCACTCTAGCCCGGGCAACAGAGTGAGACTCTGTCTCAAAAAAAAAAAAAAAAAGGAATGATCCAAAATAGCAAACAGAAAATTAGACATAGCTGTTCTTTATTTTCAGACTTTAAACTCATGCCTTAGTCTCTGCTTTTCTTCTTACTTTGGAATTTAGAAACAAGGCTGAGAGCATGAAATTAATAAGAGAAACAATTTCCTTAGTCTGTGTTTCCTAATCTTTCTATGTGAGACACTAAAAAGTTATAATTTTGCAATGATGTACTATGGCCCTTGAAAAACATTTTTAGGGTATTTTGTATGGTGGAAATTTATAAATATTTAATATAGCTATTAGAGAAATGTAAATCAAAACTATGAGACACCACTTCATATCTACCGGGATGGCTATAATTAAAAAGACAGATAATAACAAGTGTTGATGAGAAGGTAGAGAAATTGGAACCCTTATACATTGCTAGTGGGAATGTGCAATGGGGCAGCCACTTTGGAGAACACTCTGGCAGTTCCTCAAATGGTTAAACATAGATTTGCCATATGACTCAGCAATTCCACTCCTAGATATATACCCAAGAGAAATGAAAACATATGTTCACACAAAACTTGTGCATGAATATTTATAGCAACATTATTCATAATAATAAAAAAGTAGAAACAACCCAAATGTCCATCAACTGATGAATGGATAAATAAAATGTGCTATGTCCATAGAGTGGAAATATTATTCAGCAATATGAAGAAATGAAGTTTTGATACATGATATAATATTAATGAACCTGCTGAGTGAAAGAAGCTAATCACAAAGGAACATGTATTATATGATTCCATTTATATGAAATGTCAAGAACAAGCAAATCTATAGAGACAGAAAGATTAGTGGTTGCCTAGGGCTAGGGAATTAATTGGGGGATTGGGTAGTGATGGCTATGGGGTGTGAGGTTTCTTTTTTGGAGTAATGAAAATGATTGAAAATTGATTGTGGAAATGGATGCCCAACTGTGAATATACTAAAAGCCACTGAATTATACACTTATAATGGGTAAATTGTATGTGAATTATATCTCAATAAAGCTGTTAAAAATGTTCAATATTTACTCGACTACAATAAAGAATGTGGATAATGCATGGATGAAGAGGCAGAAAAATTAAAATGAAGATGGTATAAGTGAAGTATGAAAATAGAAGAAGTTAGCAAAAGGGAGGTAAGAAAATGGGATTGGAAAAATCAAGATGATGGTCTTTGAATAATAGAACATGAAAATGAGAAGCCAGAGGAAACAGAGAAGAGAATAATAATCAAAGAAAAGGTAAAAGAAAGAAGAAAAAGGAGAAAGAAAGATAACAAAAGGAAAATGAAAAAACAAGAATAAAAGAAAAAAGATATTGATGAAAAGGATATATTATAAAATAAAAAGGGAAAGATAAAAAATAAATGAGTATCCATAGTAGATGCTCTAAAATGTTTTTACGTAAAAAAAGACTGCTGTGATTCAATAACCCCAATATTTTGTCTAGACCATAGTACTGGGATTCCCTATAGACAGCACATCTGTGGTTTCTGGGCCACTGAATAAATACAGATGTTGATAATGATGCAAGAAATGATATCCAAAGAAAGGTGTTGTGATTCCTTACCTTTAGTCCCTTCCTAAGAGTAAAAATTGCTAGATGGAGAGGGAGGGGAAAAGGGGGGAGAGAGGCAGAAGAGGTACATTTTGAATGGGCATCTAAGGACAGAATAGAGAATTCTCTCAACTATTGAAATCCTGCTGTGCCTTTACCTTTTGCCTTATACAGTTGGCTAATTCAAGCAAAGGGCTAGCAAGCTTCAGTGAAAGATTACAAAAAATCTATATATTCTATTGTTACTGGAATATAAAAAGAATAAAACCATTAAGTTCAAAGGGAAGAAATAAATCGGCATGTCAGTCTATATAAGACTTTCCCATCTATCATCCCCTGATAGGATAGTAGGAGGTGAAGAGTCCTAATGGCTTCCCTTTGTGTAAAAAATAGACTAAACCAGTAAGACGTTAAGTGGTTTCTTCATATTATATGCTCTATATGGAGTGGGATGAATATAGCTGGCTTTGATGTGATAAGAGTAACTGAAAATTTCCATTTTTAAAATGCAGATACTTCATGTTTTCAGTTATGTACAACTTCTGTCAGTTCATTTTGTGAGTTGGGTATAATCATAATTTGGCCCCAGTGTGGAATCTTAGAAAGCAAGGTTTCCATTGAGGCTCTGGGCAATGAAGATTTCAAATGAAATCTCAAGTGGTTATTTGGGTATATTTCAGTAGCACTACTGACAACAAGCATTGATTATCGCAGGCAAGGGCAAAGTTTGAAAGACCTTCCCCTAGCTAACCATAGTCATTACTTATAAGCACCCAGTGCATTTATGGTCTCCACAGTCTACTTTCCTGTTGTCTTTGTAGTCCTCTAGGTATTTGAGACACAGTCTTTTTTTTTTTTTTGAGACAGAGTCTCACTCTGTTGCCCGGGCTAGAGTGAGTGCCGTGGCGTCAGCCTAGCTCACAGCAACCTCAAACTCCTGGGCTCAAGTAATCCTTCTGCCTCAGCCTCCCGAGTAGCTGGAACTACAGGCATGTGCCACCATGCCCGGCTCATTTTTTCTATATATATCTTTAGTTGGCCAATTAATTTCTTTCTTTCTATTTTATAGTAGAGACGGGGTCTCACTCTTGCTCAGGCTGGTTTCGAACTCCTGACCTTGAGCGATCCACCCGCCTCGGCCTCCCAGAGTGCTAGGATTACAGGCGTCAGCCACCGCGCCCGTATCCTCTAGATATTTGAAACTGGCTTGACAACACCTTGTTTGATGAGAATTTCATAGTCTGACATTTTTCCCTTCTGTAGA
>CAUYRT010016170.1:0-28662 GCA_963574885.1 Lepilemur ruficaudatus | reverse complement strand
CTAGCAGTCCGAGATGCAAGGGAGGGGAAAGTTAGCCGCTCCACCTACCCTTGTCGCTGGTCTCCAAGCTTCTCGTGGGCTTTCTCCTTCCAGTTCTCCTCCGCAACCTCCTCCCGTGGAGTCTCTCATGGTCTCAGGTATCTCTCCTTCTGACCCTCGTCCGATGTATACTTGTCTGCTTGCGTAATTCTCCCTCTTTCTTCTAAAATCTGTCTTTTTTGCGGAGACACTCTGGCTGGCGGCTTTACTCGTCCGCCATCTTTAATTCTCTCTCATGATGTGCATTCTTTAGCTGGGCTGGGATGCTTTCAGATGGCCACCCCACCCACTGCACCCAGCCCAGGGGAGCTCAGAGAATGTGCAATTCAATCAAGTGTGACTTCAGGGATCTGAGTCCTGCCATCACACAGATTCTAGCATCATCCAGTGTGTCTGGCAAGAGCAGAGGACTGTCCCTGACTCTGCTCAGCACTGGTGGTCCCGACTTACATAGTCTTGTATTGGTTACCAATTGTTTGGTGTGTGTAAAGCTTCTCTCCCAACTAGATCTAATTAACAAGCAGAAGAGGAACTAGGAGAGCTTAAATGGATTCTGCACTCCTTATATCTTGTGCAGAGCACCTAGTAGTATCTATCAATTCTCATTTAATGACTAACGCATTGGAGGAAAGAATCATTCACCTGTTGAAAATGTAAAGGAGTAAAGACAACCAGACTGCTTGGTGCCTCATCCTATAGGCTCTTCCAGCTTCTGAATGTTTCAATTATTTGCATTTCCAGTGCAGGGGCATAAAAAACAAAAACAAAAGCAAAAACAAAACCACAACAACTGGCTATAGACATTAACTAATCCATTTTTCTGCTTTTGAAATCTGTATCTACAGTCTATGCTAATGCTAGATTAAAAGTCTCAGTTAAAATTACACAGTGGTTAGCATATTTACTTACACTCCCTATTAATTGAAACAGATTTTTAGGTGCTTGAGTGCACTTTTGCCATGTCCAGCGAATCATCACCACTTTCTTCTCCTCAGCTTTCTTAACAACTCCTGGAGTGCCTTCCACCCAGCAGTGCCTAAACTATGCACACAGTCAAGATAGATTCTTGTTATAAAACTATATTAAACAATTAAATAGCACTAATCTGGTGCCAGGCACTGTTCTAAGTACATTATGTATTTTTTTATGTAATTTTCATGCTATAGCATAGGCACCATTATTATTCTTATTATACAGATGAGGCAAGGAGGTTAAGTAATTTGCCCAAGATACAGAGCTAGCGAGCAACAGGCAGGACTCAAATATACCCAGTCTAGTGCTAGAGTTTATGCTCAGAACTGCTAAACTCAATTGTCTCTCACAAGATCACAACATGTGCATTCTCTCTCTTTCTCTGAGTGTGTGTGTGTGTGTATGTGAATATACATAAAAATAAGGCAAGGCTTATTTTTTCTCAGTGAAGGAGGGTACACAGTGAAGGTTTCTGGTTCTGTGCTTACCAGTACAGTTGCTTAAGGGCATGTTTTCTAATGAGCTTTAGAACATGCCTGAACCACGCCACCATGGACAATTGGAGGGAGATGGAGAAGATATATTCAATGACAGGTCAATGCAGGGACACAAGAAACAGGAAAAGGCAAGGAAACATGGCACCACCAAAGAAACACAATAATTTTCCAGTAACCGAAAACAAATGGAAATTTACGAATTGCCTGGAAAGGAATTCAAAATGATGATCTCAAGGAAACTCAGCAACATATAAAAGAATACAAATGGACTCATTCCAGAGAGAGGGTAAGCAGAGAGTGGCAGGGGCTATGAAAGCTTCTGACCTCCAAGGGTCATGGAGCCCTTGGAAACTTCAACTATATACATGTCAGAGAGAAGAGTGAAAAAGGCAGTAATATATTATTATGAAACTAGTTTTGACCTCATGGGCACCCTAAAAGAGTTTCCTAGATCAAACTTTAATACCAATGAACATTCTGGAATGGGTCAGAACAGTTCATTAATGAAATTAACTCTAAGGTCACACTCTACCTAGAATAAAAATTCACTCTCAATTCTCTTTTCTCATTCTCTAATTGTCTGTCCTATTGCCCAATAGAGCTCTGCAGAGATGAAGCAGTCAGCTTAAATGACAACAGAAATACCCAGTACCAGCAGTGTACACAATCCCTAAATCCGAACAGTGTGCATATCACCTCATTTTAAAATTTCCTGGGAAAAATTAATGTCCCAAGATTAAACATCCTTTCCCTTATAAGTTAAAGTTTCAATATGTTTAAGTCCTGAAATTTCCCTTCTTCATTTTCTTTGTCCACTTTAGCCATCTCACTCAGCTGTTTAGGGTGAGTCTCTCTCTAGCATCTGTAACTGAGCTGCCTTTTACTGGAGTGGTCATCGTTCCTTTTGAACTCTGTTGTTGAGTTAATCAAAACACATTCTGTCATCATCTCCTCTGTAAAGAAACTATAAACGAATGAATAGGACAGATAAGATTTTCCCAGCACTAGCCCCACACTCCAAACATTTACAAACCACAGACAAGTCCTGAGTCCCCGTAGCAATCGTCCCAAGCAAACTTAAGAACCCACATTGCTATCACTCAGCAAAGACCATAGTAGAGACTTTGTGGTAACTGGGAACAGAAGACACTAAAAAAATGAGAGAAAAGAGAAGATTTTGTAGTTTTTCAGCTTCACTTGGATGCTTGACTTCCTGTGCAGCTATCTAGAGTTTAACATATGGAAGAAATCACCTGTCATTGAGTGAGGTTCATTAAGGCAATTTGCCATATTTGGAGGAAAATTTATTTTTAGTGTGTTTTCTGCCAGAGAGTAGTATATGAGTCATTTCTTCTTGCAAATTTAAAAAGCTTACAATAGTGGCCAGCCACCCTGCCTTAGTTTGAAATTCTCTTCTTTCCCTTTATGCGTATTTAAAATCTTTAAGTCTTGTGTCCCCAGCACTTGACCACTACACTGGACTCTGGCTACTGATACATTAGTGGCAGGTGTATTCCAAGGACCCAGCTCATAGCTTGTCTTTCTCCAAGCCCCAGTATCTTGTGCTTTCTGTGGATTTCTCTTCCCAACAAGGTTCAAGACATGTTTTAGCCTGCTGCCACTGTGGCCTTTGCCATTGCCCCTTGCTCTGGAATTCCTTTAGGCCCATGCAAACCTTATCCTAGGGAGAGTCCCCTGTTATTACAGATTTATCTCAGCTAGAGAATCATCCTCAACATATACTTGAACTGAAACTGACGTCAGTAATTCTAGAGCCTGGTTGCAGATGACCCAATGAAGACCAATACTCTTAGTGCCATGCACTCCCCAAACTTGACTTTTTCTCATTGTTTGCATGTTTGAAATTTTGAATAACAGACATTAATAACTGACTGTCCACTTCTGGAACAGTCTGCTGGCTTCATGCCTCCTCTTGAGTGTGTTTCATCCTTCTGGCACTTTCCTAGGCCTGCGCTTTCAAGGTATGTGCTTAATAACTTCCTTATTTCCAGTTACTGTCATCTTAACGTTTGCCTATTAATGATTTATTTTTTTTGTGCTGATCTTTCTTTCAGATCTGTCTCCACCTTCTGTAATCATCTAGCACTGCTGTTCCACAGTCTTTAAAGAGTAGTTGTGAATGTGTGTTTAACAGACTCTCTGTAGCTTTAAGGGTGGTGCTTTTCTTCCTCTGTTCAGATTTTTTGAATCCAGCCACTCTTGTTTATCCTGTAAAAACTGAGCTGGAGCTGGACAAGCTCAGAGAATGTTACCAGTTCTTGAGGGATCTGGGATTTTACTGAAGCCAAAATTGTCAGGGGAGGTTTGAGACTTTGTTTTCTATAAAGAGGAAATAAGGTAATGATAGAATATTTTTTTTGAAGGACCTGAGAAGGAGCTTTCTGAACAAGAAAGGACCTGAGAAAGAGCTAAACAAGAAAATTCCTTTGGAGAGCTTATGCTATTGGTGGTTGTCAGGTTTCAGAGAAGCAGAATAGTGGATTTAAATAGTTCATATACCTCTTGTAGAGAATCTCAGAACTATTTGCCTTTTTCCTTGAATCAGACTCATCGTGTAATTATAATGAAAGGCCCACTAGGCTCTGACTTCCTACCTATGTATTTTTTGTCTAATATCGATTTATATGTTGGAGACTTTTAGTTCACAGATTTTCTCAACTGGGAACTGAGTAGTACTAAAAATAAGATAGAAACAGTTCTTTTGAGCTCTCTTTGCTATAAGACTCATTCCTCTTTTGGTTGGGAGGTGAGGGAGAGTCCTTGGTTGATATTTATAAAACGCTTACAGCAGTATGTGCTATATAGGAGCTATAGCTATGGTAGTGTTTATTAAAATAAATTAAAAATAAATAAATAATGAGTTGCTAAGATCTATGACATCGAGTCTAAGGTTATTCACCTGACCTTCCCCAGGGGATGTTATGAGCTTCTTTTCTAACTACGTAAGGAACACAATAGGAGAGCTGCGTTAAGGGCTAACAGACTTTTGTACTGCTGACTAGAGAAAGAAAGCAATAGACTTGTTTTATCTGGGGCACAGGCTCAACATGGACTATCTCATTTACATTGGTATTTTCTATTCCTGACTTAAATAGATGAAATTAAGATTACAATAAATTGATATTATAATGATAATCTATAATTAAATGTAATGTATTAACATGTAATTATATAATGTATATTATGATTATACTTATAATAATTATTTAAAATAAATTAAAATGAAGATTACAGATCATAAATATGTTCTTGAAATAAATTATCAATAATCAAAATAAATCATTGAAATTTATAAAATACCGAAGCAATTTTACGGTGGTTAGCAAATCACTGAAGACCAAGCAGTGCCTTTATATGGAATAAAATAGCTAAAAGCCACAAACATAACTTTTGTGTAGACTGAGATTTCCATTACAGGGACAGAACTTACTAGAGTGATGGGACTTAGACTGAGCATCTCACTGGGAGCTCTCAGCGTCAGTCTTCTCTGGTGCCTAAAGCTTCTACTTGAAGCTAGTTGCAATGGATATTGGACCTCTGGATCACTTCCCCTTTCCCAATCATTTCTTAGGTAAAGGTGTGGTACAACTTCTAATATAAAAAAACTAGAAGATTCTGGAGAATAGAAGCTTTCTTTTATATTCTAGGTTCCTTTCACATTATGAACACACAATACATGTTGAACTGAGGAGATCTCCAGTTTCAAGAGAAGTTGAGAGAATGTGCTTAGGATGATATCTTGCATAGGAAAACGACTTAGTAGATATCTGATGAATCAAGACCCTCATAGCACCTCTCTCTGTGTCCTCAGGCCAGTACTCCAGTGCGGTGTGCCCAGGGGCAGTGGTGGCCAACCTGACATATACAATTCTGCTTCTCTAATCTGTGTCCTTCTGGATTAAAACTGATAAAATAACGAGGAAAGAAAATGAGGAAGAGAGAGAAAGACTGATTCTTGGAAGACAGAGAATGATTGGACTATAGCCACAACATGGCAGTGATCTAAAAATCCAGACACGAAGTGGCCCCCACCAACAAAGGCACAGATTTATTTCCCTGATGTGTCCTATGCCTCAGACACATTGCATATTTCCCTCAATCTCTTCTTCTTGGTAGTTTCCACTGGACTCCCAGTCACTAACTGATTCTCTTCCCTCAGATTTTTCTCTCATTACTAATCTCTCCTGGAAAGATCCAGAAAACTAATACAGTTCTCCCCACTCGCAATCTACTTTCTACCAATTTATTTTCTACTCAAAATGGCATCGTATACTCAAGCCCATGCAGCAGGTCCAATTAGTTTAGTGTCCCATAGCCCTCAGAGTTTTGTTTCCTAGGCCTTTCCAGATGAGGTGAGGACCATTGCTTCTTAGGTGCTCCCGATCTCGGGAAACTGCCTCATCTTTCATGCAGATGCCCAAGCCAGGAACCTAAGTCCCATCTTACCTTCTCCCTTCAGACCTAATCAATCACCAGGTGCTCTTAATTATTTTCCTGTGAATACCCATTTTTCTGATCTGCCCCTCCTCTTGATCTGTACCATGCTGTCCTCACTGAGTCTCTCAACCTCTTTTGTATTGACCAGCACTAAAGTTTTATCCCCTGACTCTCATCCTGTCCCCAGGAAGCCCTTCTCTCCATTGCTGCCAGAAAGACGTGTCTAAAATCCACACATACATCCACTAATCCATGTAAGTGAGAAATAGGAAATACCAATGTAAATGAGATAGTCCGTGTGTGGCCTGTGCCCCAAATGAAAGAAGCCATGTAGTGTAACAAACAGACCCCAAACCAAGCTATGATCTTTTCTTCCTTAAAATCTGTGAAGTATCCAGCTGCAAAGTCCAAACTCCTTAGCATGGTATAAGTAGGTTTGTCCATATTGTGCCTGTTGCCCTGGCTTATTTATTAGTATCATTCCCTTTCACTCTCAGACGTGTTCCAGTTTATAGGATAAATTATGTCGTCACACTCAGTATAAAGCCTTTCATGATCTGACTTCTACTCACTTCTCCAGCTCTATCTATTGCTCACACTTTCTGTGCTTCCTCCTTGGCCTGGAGCAGGATGGCTGCAGCGGATCATCCAGACATGACATCCAGGAAGTCACATCCAGACATGACAGTGTCTGAAGGATGGAAACAACTATTTTTGCTGTGTCTATTTCTTAGGAATGGGGATATCTTTCCCAGAAGTCCTTGATAGACTTCCCCTTGTGTCTAATTGGCAAGTATTGAGTCACACACCCTTTACTAAATAAGTCACTGGCAGGCATAATAGATTACTGTGACTGACTTTGTTTAATCACTTGGGGTAGAATGGATGTTAATGAATAGCCAACGATTGTGACTGCAATATCAATTTTAATTGAATTTGGTTTGGGGTCTGTTTGTTACACTACATGGCAAACTTGAGATCAGACACTCTGAGATCTATCTTCATACCCCGATTCCCTAGAACAGTCTTGGTATTAACAATTTTTGATGCTGTTGTTGAACTTTTGGATGGAAGCAGACAAGGCAGTATAATGTTATGGGGGAGAACAGGGTCTTTGGAGCTAGACAGAAATAGGTTTGATAGCAGCTTGGTACTTGCTGCCTGTTCAGGGTTCATTTGGACTTCTGAAGTTGAAATCTCTAAACTTTGGTATCGGGAGTTTGTGATGCCCCCAATATAACCGGGTCCCTGGGCAGTGTGCACTGCAAGAGATGGGAGAGACAAAGACACAGACACAAAGAGTAAGGTGAAAGGGTGCAGGGAAGATCAGGGGACCACCAGCATTCCTATGAGCCAGGTGGCACTGACTGAAAATTAGCACCCGTTTTTATTTTATTTTTCATGCTATAGATTACAATGATTCCACGTGAAAAGCTTGTGGGTTACAATGTGTAGAAGTTTCAAGTCTCCCCTCATAGTCACAAGATGTCTTAGCTAATTATTGTTTTATCTATAGAAGCAGGAACACAGAGCTTGTTACTAAGCACAACTACGCCTTAAGGTACATACAGACAGTGTCTCAACTCAGCAGCTGTGGCCCATTCGATGAGGAACAAAGAGATTAGTACTTCTTATTGGGAGGTTAGCTCCCCATTAACTGAAGTGTTCTAGGGAAAGAGCTCAACCTAGTGTTTTTAAGAATTGGAGCCTGGGTCCCTTCTTCAGGGCTGACATTTTGCAATCTTCCTTTATAGCTGTGGATGGCTTTCATGTCAAGCCGCTCTGTGACATTTTAGGCATGAGGCCCCTCAGGCTTTAAGATGGGAGTCTGCTTTGCTGTACTCCCAGGTCACTGGAATGCCCCCCAATTAGGCAGTTAACTTCTGCTCTTATCTCTGGCTCCTGTTCAGGCACCATTCCTTCACCTCCTCTTTTCCCATGTCCTCAGAAATGGGGTCCCTAAGCACCTATGGTCTTATTCCTTTCACTTCAGATATCTTGTCAGTCAAATAAAGCAAAGACTACCTCCTGAGAATACACATAACGTATGTAAAGCACCTGAAACAGCCGCAGAAATTTCTCCAGCTTCATACTATTTCTGCCATTTTAGCCTCACAATGTTTTTGAGTGAGGCTGTTGCTGCATTTGTGTGTGTATGTGTGCACACTTGTGCATTCAGTAATACACATGCATACACATCTGTGGTAAGATTCCTTTCCATGTGGTAAGGAAAATGAAGGAAAAAAAAATGTTGTTCTTGCTATTGCCATCTGGAATTTACAAGATTTTTGCTGACTATTTGACCTGAGTAAGATAAAAAGCTGATCTTAGTCTAGTTTTTATTCCAGTAAGTGTTTCTAAAGTGTGCTTTGTGGATTGTTACTGTCCCCAGAGATGACTTATGGACAAAGTTTTCACGGTCATACCATTTGGGGGAATTCAGCATGATGTAATTTTCCCCTGGACATTCACAGTGACAGTAATATATTAAAGACTTAGAGAAGTCCCATAGTAGAGAAATTTGCTTTCATTCTTTAACTGAGGTTTTCCCAAACTTATTCTAACCCAGATTCCTTTTTTCCAATAGCACTTAGTAATATCTCTTGGAATGCCCTTTTGGAAATTATATTAGTCTAATAACTAATTTCCAGGACCTCCAGATACTTACTTTTGGGTCTGTTTATTCCACAGGTTAGATGGCAAACTTGACATCAGACACCTTGATGTACTTGCCATCTTCACCACTAGGGGGAAGCATTGGCTTACATAGGGTGAACAAACTCAGCTCCAAACCAAAATTCACTCGTGAGAAATTCACTGAAAACAAGCATTTTCATTTTCTGGTTGTTTTGAAGAAGTCACTTTACACGTTTGCACTGAGGTTAAACTAGTTAACCCTTAAAACTCTACCAACTCCAATATTCTATGGAAAAACTCCAAATAATACGGTTATTTGTTACTAAATACAGTTTTGTTTTTTAGTGATATTTAGGATTAAATAGTAAAGTAAGGGTGACCTGTGGAACCTTCCACCGAGGGATTCTGATAACTCTAGACCAGAGTATAGTCTCCTGAATGTGAATTATTTTCCATCTCAGGAGGGTTTACTATGAAGTAAAGGGAAAGTAGGCATAGGGTTTGCTGCTGTTGTTTGTTTGTTTTTAATAATGAAAGAATCTCCCTTGGGAATCAATTGTTATGAGAAAAAGCTTGTCATTTTATTGGTGCTCAGATAATTAGGGAAAAGTCTTGATTTTAGAATTGAAGTTCCCATTGAGTTTTTAATACAGGGTTTTTTTTTTACTCTTTGGTCATGATACCAGTAGTTAGTGCTTCTGCCACAGAGACAAAGGGGATAGGGGCAGGAAAGCTCAGACCTGTCAGCTTGTCTGTTTATGAGAACTCTACTTGGGTTGGTAAGGCATGGAGTTAGAACTGTGGGATAACATGTTCTTAAGTTCCCAGAGATTCCTAGAGTAGCCCTATTTTGCTGATCTCTTTCTGTCCATTACTTTTAATTCTCTTATATACTATGTCAGATGTTTTCCTTTTTATTCCAAATCTCATGAATCTCATTTTTCTTTAATTTTTAGGACCCAAGTTATACTTAATTTTGCTTGTATTTTCAGATGGACCTGGATAAAGACAATGCCAAGAATTTTGACCAAAACTGGCTGAAGTCTAAAAAGTAGTGTATTAGGGCCACTACTCATGCTTAGTTTCCTGAAACACGATCACCTCCCACCAGCATGCTGAGAGCTACCATGTTGTTGGTGTGAGCATTTGGAGTGAACCACTATCTGAGACCTCAGGGGCACCTTTCTGCCACAGCCATTTAGAAGAAGAGTGTTGTGGTCTGAGTGTTTATGTGAATGTGTACCCTAAGGAAAAAGAGTGGAAAATCCTCTGAGAAAGACACCATTCAAATGTGAATTCTTATACATATTCTGCAAAGTTATACCTACTTTTATTTAATCATGTCAAAATAATGATTGGAATCACTAGTTATTCTGCTTATATTTGCTGGAGCTCAAGAGGAAGCTAAGAGGGAGATGGGCGGGGGACTCAGCGATGCAAGCCCATGCTTGCCCACTGCCTGTTGCTCTCCCCACAGCTGTAAAATGTATGGACCACCTAGTTGGCAGTCCTGGCATTTGTCCTTTGTTTTTGGACACATTATCTATGTCCTTTGTCTCCCTCCTTTCACCTCGCTATGAGCAAGTAGTCCTCAGCAAGAATGTTCAAAAATTTTTCCAGTAGTGAATTGCGTGATTAAATATCTTTATATCTAGCTTGCATACATTTTCTCTTTATCACACATTTTTGAATATTTTATTAACAATAATTTTGAGTTGGGAGGGTCGATGCTACTATCCAGTTTGATTCCAACCAAAATGTAAGTTGTTTGGAGTCTTCGTAAGTATATTTATATGTGTTTTCCTTTTACCAGGAAGGTTTCTTCATTGCCCGATTTCATGGACCAACTTTAGGGGAATTAAACTTGAGCAGCCAAAAACAATTTAACTAATTACATTAAATTTCATTTACAATTTGTAATTGATTGATGCTGACTATTAATATTGGGACACACAACAGCAACATATTCATAATAATGGTGGGACGATGGGAAAGTTAGGGTATAGTTCATATTACACCTTAATTGTGTAAAACATTTTTACCTATACATCTTAAGTAGGCCACATCCCAAGCCACATCTGAGACAAGGACCACATAATAAATACCTGTATTCCTTATAGTCAATGTGACTTGCCACAGTGCCTCTCTATGTAGGTTAGGTTGAGAAATTTCAACGTGTTGAGGTATGAACATGGAATGGTTATTTTTTTCCCCCAATAAATGCTACAAACTTTGCTTAATATTATCTCAGTCTGATCCAATAATTTCCAGATACATTTTTGTTTTAAAAGTTGTATTTCTGGTATGTATGCGTTTAACCACATTAAGGTATTATTACTTATGGTTCTTGTCCAGTTTAAAGTCTGCTTTCCCCACCCAGTGGAACTTCTGTTCTATGGCAGATGCTTCAGGCAGGAGCGAGAGGTCTGGCTGTCCTATCTCCCTCCTCCTGTCCCCAGTGTTCAAATGCCTGCCCCTGAGGCCTGCATGGAGGTGAGGGAATGTGTTGGCTCATGAGACAATGCCCACATCTCTGGCTTCTTTTTTTGGCAATGGTCCCAACTCTGGCTGTCGGTGGTGATGTAGGCTGCTGACATCTGTTGGGACTGGACCTAAGCTTCCACTGCCCTGGTGCCCTTGGTGTGGGTCAAAACACCCCCAAGCATGAGTCCTTCTGCCCTGCCTTCAAGGCCATTTCTCCCTCAGAGGAGCTAGTCCTGCCAGTGTTACTGGTAACAACTTACTCAACCTCACCCCCTACACAGAGGATCGTGGGAACCTTCAGGGTGCTCTACAGCAGACTCCAGATCCTTGGGACCCTGGGTGAGGACTGAGTCCCCACCTCTGAGAGTTTCAAGATGTTTCTATCTCCAGGTGAAAAATGGATTTTTCTCCCCTTGAATGGGTTCAGGTAACAAAGTGAAAGCCTCTTTGATGGAGATGAAGAAGAGATCATCTCTCCCCAGTACATCTGTGAATAAATGAATAAATAAATGAGTGTAATAAAAAATGTCTTTTTTCCTAAAAATAGAATTATGAAATTTTTTCATTTTTATCCTTTGTTATTAGTTTTAATGTTGAAGATTTTTATTTATGGAGTTGAAAAGTAGTTCATAACTGAAAATGAGGCCAAAAGCCATTGGACATCGCATCATCCTTCATTCCCTCTGAGAGAGAAAGACTGTACTGAAAGCGGGACCTGGTCCTTTGTTCCTCATTCATATTCTGGCACAGAGAGAGCCATTTTACTTATTATAAGCCTCAGTTTCCTTTTCTGTAAAACGGGGGGCAATTATCTCACCGAATTCCTATCTTGGGAGGTTTGGTGAAGATTTCATGCAATGTCATGGGTTTGGGTTTCCAACCTCAGCGCTATTGACATTTTGGGCCTGTTAATTCTGTTTTGGAGGGCTGTCCCAGGTATTATAGGATTTATGATCTCTACCTACTCCATTCCAGTAGCAACCCCCTCATCTCAGCTGTGACAATCAAGAAAGTCTCTGGACATTTCCAGATGTCTTTTGGAGCAGGGGGCACATTTGCTTCCAGTCGCTGCTATAAATGAGTGACGTTAGACTGGTTGAGTACAAGCCAGCCTAGAGCTCGATGTGCTTTGTGAGGATTAAGGATTTAAACTGTTCTTTAGAATTTAATGAGTTAGTCAAGAAAGGCCCTGTGTAGCAGCTTTCTCTTTGATTGTGTTAAGCTGTACTGATCAGAGTATTGTACCCATTGTGTTGAAGAGGGAAAATGTGTTAGACTAAATGATAAAAATATAAAATCTGTGTATTTAGAAGGTTTGTAAATGTACAATTTTGTGGCAATGAATGAAATATGATTTGAAATAGAATGTACTAAATATGGGATTTAGAAGTACAGACATCTGGGTCTATCAGATATATGAAGATACGAGCAAAACAACCAGGAGGGGCAGAACATTCACTCCTTGTAATGGCAGGAGTGAGGTGCACTCGAAACACAGGCCTGCTCTCTGATGCCCTGGGGTGATCCCTTCCTCCTGTTGTGGCTCATATAGTGAAAAAACCATTTAGAAGTGGGATAAATCATTCTGAAAACTTTGCCTTAAAGGAGGATTGTGATGGAGCTAGGCAAGGCTTGCGTAGAAGACAAAGAGAAAGAATATATAGCAGTGAGCTTGGGTGTCCCCATTCCTGCTGTCCCAGTCATGGCTAGTGTAACTAAATCTAAATGAGTTTTGCCATCCATGGCTGCCTTTCCTCGTTGCTTTGCTTCATGGAAGAAAACACTGGAGGGAGCATATTTCTTATGGTCTTTCCACTATAAAGTATTGTCTCCCCATTGAAGACCGAGGCTGGGCTAATAAAACTAATTCTCACATGATTGACTCAAGGTTTTGTCTACAAATAGGTGGTAGTGTGGTGTGATGGAAAGATCGTGACCAAGGTATTCGAACAGACCAGGCTTCAGATTCTGGTCTGCCATTTGTTAGAACGTTACCACTGTTCTACCCTCAATTTCCTTATCTCTAAAACGGGAATTAGGAAAACTATTTTGCGGAGTTGTTGTGAGAACCAACTGGCATCATGTGGACAGCATCAGGATGGCAAGAGGTACTGAACAACGGGAGCTATTACGAGTTGTTATTTTTAAACACGAGGAATCTTAAATGTGAATTAAATTAAATGTTATTACATTAAATTAATTCATTTTTAATTAACAGTAAGTTAAATGTGAATGAATCTTCATTTCTGGCCATTTGTAATATTAGCAGTTTGGGGTCCTTTATCATTGCTAATTGAAATAATCTTATTTCTTCAAAGTATCCCAGGCTGGGTTACATCGAATGTTGATGCCTGATATTAAACAGGCCCCGAGGTTTATTCTTCTAGAATTCAAATTTACTATTGGGTTGAAGACTTGAATTTACCCCCTAGCAGATGCCTGATTTCTTTAAGACCTTGGACTTACAGGTACAAGCTGGTTTTCCTAATGGAGTTTGATAAATAATAATCAAACAATAAAAATGGCTGATGATTTTATTCTATTAGGTGGACAATAGGTTTAAAATGCATTAACAATGAAATATTGTTTTCTGATGACGTATGGTACTACTTATTTTTAGTGTGATATTTGGACCAGTTGAATGGGAAACAGTCTACTGGATTCACTTCTAGTGTAGCCCACGTCACAGAGGCCTACTTGAAATAATAACTTGTTAAAGATGTTTGTTACCTCTCATTTTATAGTGAGGTAGTTCTTGATAGATTCTGATGTGAATTTGATAGAGTGTTGGAAGATAAATAAAAATTTTTGAAATCCTTTGATTCTAGAGCATATGAAAGGAAACAGATTGTTAATTACTCTTCTATTAGAATCCGAAAAATTTGATATGAGCAGGTCGAAAGTGGGAATAAGAAAACTAAAATGGAGCTACCTGGAAATGAAGGAAGGGAGGAACGGGTTTCCACACAGAGTGAACAGATGTGGCAAAGGGCAAGTTTTCTTTATAAATCATGTTATGATACACATTTACAGCTGAGTTCCTGTTCCTACCACCACCGTATATTAAACTATAACAAAGAGAATAGTTGCGCCGTTTTACCAGCAGATGGCACCATGAGAATCGCCTACAGAAAACAGGAGGCAATGAAAGCAGGACTCTTAGTATTTTCCCTTCAAGAAAAGTCCAGTTATCAACGTATATTCACATTTTTGATGGCATTATAAACACAAGTGTATCACTTAAAATATTTTCAGAAGATTTGTTTCTCCCTCATTTTTCGTATATTAGCATTGTTCATTCAGAGAAAGATTGTTTTCTGTAAAAGGGAACACACACACACACACACAAATTGGGAGTTTAAAATAAATTGTCATACAATTTTGTTTGTTTTTTCCCCTCTCAATTGCTTACGATAGTCATTTGAAGAGCACATCTCCTTAGTGACAGTGGTATGTGTTGCTGTCAGGCGTGTTAAAAGGTTAGAGAGGAAGGAACTTAGAAGGCACAGTGTTTTCACAGTCCTTTCCTGCCGCGGACGGTGAGGATTCGCCATGCCCGAATATCTCCCCAATGCTAAGCATCCTCTCAGACTCAGGGGGAACCCTGTGCCGGAGGTAGTGGGCATTTTTGGCCCTCGCAAACAACTCTAAGAAGGTTGGCTTTGTGACTTTGCCTTCGAAGTTTCCTGCACATTCCATGGGGTTTGGGGGGGTTTCTTTCTCAGCATTCCCACCTGACTTTAGATCAACATCCTGTGATCTGATCTCATCGGCATGGGACATTCTGCTATCACCGGCTGGGCTGGAGCCGGGGCCTTGTTCTATGGCGTTGGTGGAAACCTCCTGATCTTGGCATAGGACAGACATGCCCTTATTGGAGTCTCTGCTCCTAGGTGGATTCAGAGAATCTTTCTCTTGGGCTTGTGGTTTCTCTTCCATGAAGAAGGCAGTTCTGTCATTTTGAGATGACGGAGGCTCTTTACTCCTCATGGGGTCTTTGAGGCCAGAGTGATGTGATGGAGGCATCTGGGACTTGGGTTTATATATTTTTGGGGTCATACTGTTTCCTAATGCTCTGGGAAAAGAGGTAAAAAGAAGAAAAAACTCTGAAGACCAATGAAAATGCCCATATTTAGACCTTTCAAATTATTAGGCCATGGCCCCCTTCAGTGCGGGGTATCAGTGGGGTAATAAGTGGGTAGGAGTGAGGTGGGGGGTAGAAATGGGTGGTAACAATGTGGGGGAAAATGTCTCTGCCTAAGAAGGGGAAGGCAGCGTTTTCTCAGGAAGAGAAGAACAGTTTAAAGAGGTCAGTTGGGAAGAAAAATTCAATGTCATATCCATGAGTTTAATAAGCATTTCCTTACCTAATTTGATTAGCCCGTGGGACTCTATGCTTCTGTCTTCCTTGTGGTGAGAACATGAGAACATCTTCTGGTCTCTTCTGATTTCCATTCCCAAAATAAGAGGAGAACTTTTTCTTCATGATATCTGCTTTGAGTGAATTAGTAAGTGTTACAGGTTGGACTGTGTCCTTTTCCTATGTTGAAGGCCTAACCCCCAGTACTTCAAAGAGTGACCTTATTTGGACATAGGGTCTTTACAGAGATAACTGAGTTAAAATGAAGGCACAAGGGTGGGTCCGAATCCAATACGACTGGTGTCCTTGTAAGAAAAAGGAATTTGAACACAGGGACACACACCCAGGGAGAATCCCGTGTGAAGAGGCACAGAGACAAGATGGCCAGGGACGAGGCAAGGAGAGAGGCCCGCGGCAGACCCCTCCCTCACAGCCCTCAGGAGGAACCTGCTGACACTTTGATTCTGGACTCCTTGAATCCAGAATTGTGAGACAATAAATGGCTGTTGTTTAATAAGTTGCTGTTATTACTCAGTTTGTAATACTTTGTCATGGAAGCCCTAGAAAACTAACACAGCAAGAGAAGAAGAAACGACTGCTGGAAACTGGGCTTTCAGAGAACCAGTGTGTGAATATCCTTGGTCCACACCATACATTAGGCTGATGTGGCATGACAGATGAAAACAGGAAAATTTAAAGCAGTTTCCCAATGTTTACCTAGAACATGTTGAAGAGGATTTAGAAACATCAAGATAAGAGGTTTAAACTGGTTAGGCCCACGGATGTTTTGTTCAGACGTTTTAATTGGCAAGCACCATGTTTTCAAAAACAAAATAACTGGGTGTGAGCATATTGTCTCATTAACCACACTGATGCGAACTCTTGCCCTCCTGTGGCATGAGTTTATAACTGCCAGCCATGACTAAGTGGACTTTTTTACTTGTTGAGTTGATGTTTTAGCATCCTGTAGTCATAGCTGCCGTGAGGACCCAGTTAGCTTTCAAGATATCTCACAAGTTGGTCATTTAGGGTTGAAAGTCTCACGCTAGTTTGCTTTAATGGGAGTGAGTTCCTTAAATCTACATTTCTGTTAGTAGGCACCAGGCAGAGGGAATATAACCAGATAAAGAACCTGGGATTCACTTTAAACTCCTAATACTTTTTCATTTGATTACTTCTTTGTGACATGGTCAGGACAAAAGATCTTGAGATGCTGGTCTTCTCATTTTCTTCACCTGACCAGTGTGCTAGTTTAGGTCTTGAAACCATGGGCTGAACTTTGTAATTCTATCAGGTCTCCTCTGACTGTAGTGTGAGCTCTATTTTACCTTGGACACTACAACAAGAGTGATCGTTTTAACATTTGAACATATAATCTCCCCACTCGTAAACGCTACAGGGTGAACTCTAAACTCTTTTGCAAGACCTGTGAAACTATTCACGATTGGCAACATAGTCTAGCCTGCTTTGTCTCTGAAAACTGCTTGTACACCTTCTATTTCTCTGTCCTCACATGTCACCCTCCTGCAGCACTGAGCTATTTGTGGCAAGCCATGCTCATTTATGTGCCTTTACACATACTATTCCTTCTGCCAGGAGTGGCTCCATTCCACATGCCTTCCTGACAACCCCTTTGCCTTCTCCCTATTCTCTCCCTCCTCTAAGATCCTGCTCACACACTGCCTCTTTGGGAGGTCTTAGGTAAGGCCCTTTGATAGGCATACTAACATTCCTGTACTCCTGCCTTACTTTGTAAATAGCTTGAATCTAGCAATTAGCGGTTTTGATCATAATTTTTTGTAAGCAGAGCTACCCTCCAATTCAAATATGAGCATCTTGAGGGTAGAGAGCATGTTTTTTCATATTTGCTTTCAGCCTCTACCCTGAATAACTGTAATAGCGTTTTGCAAAGTCTTGTCTGCAAAAACACCTGTCTCAGAATAACCTACCTTAGTTATAATCTCAGTTAAAAATGTGGGCTTTTGAGCCTAATTTGTAACCTACCTATCCAAATCTCTAAAATGAGAACAGGTAACATGCATTGTGAACAATCCACTAACCAGCATGTCATTGAATCTTGATAACAATTTCATTAAATGTATCATGGAAAAATATTGTTGAGCACTGTGCCTAATATATATTGACACTCAATACTTATTGTTTCCTTCCTTTTCTCCTAATTTTACTGTCAAGAAGTCTGAGGCTTAGAGAGGATATGACTTTCTAAAGTATATGAAGACAAAGGCCCCTGAGTCAAAGTTTTCTGCTTGCTGGTTTGGCTTCTTTCCATACCACCGGTGGTAGAGGCAAGCTCTTTACTCAGGAAGGACATCAACTTGCCTAGGGCCTGACCTTTTGTACATACTCTTGAGAGTAGGCATCTGGCATTCAGTGTCATTTTTTTTTTTTTTTTTGGAGATTCATTGAACCTTTAATGATGTGACAGAGAGAAATAAGGACGCTTAAAAGGCTCCTGGGCTATTTCTTTGCCTTCATTCCAACAATTGTCACAGAAAGAGTGGGAAAGCGGACGTGGCTACGGGGTTGAACATCCATTGTTTCCATCAAAGTGAATCATTTTTGAGAATTAAAGTGTGAATCAACCAAATGGATTCTAATATCCTTTTCTAATAGGTGAGCTCTCATTCTAGGTTGGTTTAACCATTTTTTGTAGACAGGGAAATTGAAAGCAGACAAGTTCAGTTTCTTGTTCAGAGTCATCTTTCAAACCCAAAGCTGGAGGTTAGAAATAATTCCCAGGCTAGATGTTTGGATATTACTCTTGGCTTTTGTGTCCATATATCAGCTGTGTAGACCTGAAAGATTCAATCATAGCACCTGGCTTTCATCCTGGCCATGCTCCATCATTTTCAGAGCTTCTGAGTTCTGGCGCCTGCCTTTAATAAGAAGGGATATAGTCTAGAAGAGCTGAGATATTTCTATTCCATACCAAATTTTGAAGGAATATTAAAATCTAATTATTTTAATGATGAACTCAGGAGAACTGGTTTCTACAAACTATAACTGGGACAATTTTCAATAAAAGAGTAGAAGAGTTTCAATTCTGTGACAATTTTTAATTAATTGGTGAGTGAACACTTATTTTGTGTGTAGGTACTATCCCAGTGCTCATTGAAATAACTTCATGAGGTGGGTAATATCATTTCCATTTTGTGTTTGAGGAAACAGAAATGCTAATCCCAGAGAAGTTTATTTCTTTCTTTTTTAACCTTCCTTCCATGAAGTGAGCTAGAACAGTAACTTGCACATTATTAACTGCTCAATAAATTGTCATTAGATCCAAAGGAGAAAGATTAGCCACAAAAATGGGTGAAACCAAATCATCCCAGACATGGCAAAAGAAAAGCAGAATGAAAAATAAAATAAGAAAGTGGAAAACTAAGGGCTTTAAGCAAGAAAGGGCTACTTTGAAAATTGCCAGTGACTGGAGGCTTGAGAAGTGTTCTCTCAAGAAGGGTTGTGAGTGGGCTGCTCCAGGGAGCTGTGTAATTGAGGAGGAGGGACAGGGAAGGTTGGGCAGCCTGCAATCCAGACTGAGATCTGAAGTTCCTGCTTTCTTGGCCCCCAAGGTTTTGAAACGGCCCAGCTGAGTGATGGGCTTGCTGCCCTGCTCTGCCTCCGGAGCTACTGCTCCCCAGTCCTGCAAGCCTTACCTTGCTTCAGCCTCTGCAGGTCTTTTTGGAGCTGTCTCTGCTCCCAGGTCAGCAATTTCATATGGTAGAGGCAGATATCCTCTAATCTCTGCAGTCTTTGGCTCAGTCTGGCTTCCGCCTGCTTGGCATTCTTCCTCTCCAAATCAAAGTGCTTACAGAGTGGTCCTCGGACCATGTGCCTCTCCGTCCTCTTCATGATCTAGAGACAATAAAGCAAGATTCTCCCAAGCACCACAACTAACCTGAAAATGCGAGACCAGGATGCTGACTCCTGGCTTTTAGTTAGAGGTCAGTGTTTAAAACCTGTGTATTTCTGAAACCACAGCTTCCTAGATAGATAAAGTCATGCTATTGGAAAATTTTGCCTTGTAGTAAAATGAGTTTCCAGAGTGACATAGAAGAATTGGGGGTAGTCATTCCTCTGAGCCTCAGACTCCTTGCCAAGAAAATAGGATAGACAATGTGCCCCCAACACAGCCCCCAGTCAGAATGCTGTAAAGATCAAGTGAAAAGTATGTGAACAACTCTTTGGAAAAAAAATTAATAGCACCCTGCATATATAAGGTGTTATTCACCCAATAAGAAAAGTCCATTTTACTATTTCTTAAAAGCTACCAAAGAGCCTGCTCGGAGGTCTGGAGAGGATTTGGAGGCTTAGGGCACAGCCATTCTGGAGCCCCTCAGTTCATTAATTCACATATACATGAGTTCATACCACTTGTATTCCTACCATGTGCCAGATACTAGGCTAAAAGCTAAGGGTAGTGGTGAATGAAACACAGTTCCCACTCTCAAGGGGATTTCAGATTCATGACTCTGGGGACTAATAACTCACGCTAAATCTGAACTATCAATATCTAAAAGAGTGGGAAGAGTGGGGTATACTGATTACAAATAGAACAGCATCCAGAATGAGTCGTCTGGGCGGCACTGAGGAAGGCACTTAGATTGGGCATGAGCTCCTCTTTCCACCCTCACCCATCTTCTCAGACTTTAGGTCCTCTCCATCCTCCACGTGCTCTGCTGTCCAAGCCCACACCAACTTCGTTCACCTTCAAACAGCACTAATAAGCAGAGACACTTCTTTTCTCTCCTTTGAGTCCTTCACGATACTTATCTCAGGGCTAAGAGCACAGTATGTGCTCAGGATATAAATAGATTGCTAGCAGTAAAGCTTTGGTGGTAATAATACAGGAAAACGCTTAGCCTTAAAAAGGAGAATAAGGTCAGGACATAAGAAAGAAATACACTTTAAGGAAGCTTGTTTTAGGGTCTAAAATGTAAGCTAAACTTTTATTAAAGAACAGGGTGAGTAGAACTTACCTACAAGTCCAGAGTTATCACCATGAGACTGGTTTGTTTCTTTTCTTATGTCAGGCTGGATCTAGATTAATGAGCTTGTTTTCCTTCAGTAAACTTAGGAGTCTGTTGTTAAGGAGGAGGGAGGGAGGGAAACTGTTGGAGAGGGCTGTGGGGGAGATTGTTGAAAACACTTGAAAGCTCTCTTTTTCCCTTCCCACCTCCCCTGCTCAGGAATGCTAGCTCCCTGGGACATGGGCACCAATCCCTGGTGGAGAGGCCAGAGCTCTTAATAGCTCTGTGAGGAAAGGAAGTCTGCCAGCTTCTACCCTGTCCCTAGAAGGGCCCACAGTGCTCCTTCTGGGCTGTGTCCATGGGAGCCAGGAATGAAAGCAAGGAGTGTCTTATTGTGTTCTCAATGTCACTCCCTCTCTTGCTTCTTCTCCTTCTTTCCTTCCTCTTTTGCTATGCGTCCCTTCCCTGGCCCCATTTCTACTTCTTAGAAACTAGGTCAGGCCCCCCAAAAAGCACCTTGTTTGTTTGTTTTTTGTCATGATTGAGCACATTTTGTTCCGGAGAGTAGTTGATTTGTTTATTTTGCATTATTGCACACCATACTAACTTTTCCCAAGTTCAGTACACTTCAGTGCTAATCAAGATGTTCGAAGTGGTAAAAACAGCACTAGGCAAAGTAAAATTTAAATCAACTTTTGTGCTCATATTTTGAACAGCTGCAGTAGAAGGCTAAGTTGAAGTATTGGTTATAGAACAAGATATTGAGTGGGACTTTTCATGTTGTCCTGGGGCTCCATCTGAAAATAAGAGGCACTAATATGCCACAGTCCAAAGAAAGCTGCCAACACTGGAGCCTGATAATCCTCCCAGAATTTAATGAGAGGCAGCTAACCAGGCCCTATAGCCACAGTCATCACCCAGCCAATCAACTATTATAAGGAGATTACTGAGGACAGGGAGAGGGAGAGCCATGCTATTCTCTCAGTGGGATGTAATTCCTTTCCCATCTTTTCCCATGAGGTAATTCTCTTACCTCCAGAATTTAAATGAATGAGGTGGGATTCCAAGAAAATCATCATAGAGAATGGGATGCCACACACACACAAGGAGAGACTGGGACCACATCCACCAGCTAGAGGTTTGTAGAACTACAGAACCACAGAGCAGTCCCTATTCCATCCCTTTGTTGCCACTAGAGCTCATGATAGGAAGGGATTTCTTAGAAAAGCTAGGCTCCTGTGTGCTATTTTGAGAGAGAGCTGAAGAGAAGAGGCTTGCAGAAATAATCCATGGCTGAAGGGCAAGAAGGAGCCTTAGCGTGGTGTGCCTGGGAAGAGAATGGTGGCCAAACCCAAGCAACTTTCCCTCAGCCCTTTGACAGTGCCAGAAAAGTCCTGGACCCCTGTAAAGTAGCACAGGGTCTATATGAGGGAACAGAAACTGTGGCATTGCCATGGCTTTGCTCTTCTTGGAAGGCAGTGCTGCACCCGGAGGGGAAATGGAACCACAGGCAGGGCCAGAGACAGTCAGAGACAGGAGGGATCTAAGTGAAGGTGAATTACCTCATCAAAACCACACATCTTGAAAACAGAGGACATCAGGAGCACATAGAACAAGAATAGACAGGGAAATACCAGTAATGCCTCAGCATCACAAATGTAGTAGTTATTTAGGAAGAACTCTGCCTCCTCTATTCCCCTCCTAGCCCACAACCTCAGTGTGGTTAGTATTTAAAAGACAAGGAGAGGAAGTATACATAAAGAAACCAGGCTCTTTGTTCCATCCCAGTGGGTTGGAGAAGAAAGAATGATAGAGCGATAATCCTCCATGCCCCTCTCTAAACTACTTGGAGTCCGTGAGGAAGGATTTAAATTGTATACACAATTGGAACTTCAAAATGGACTGAAATGTGTGGAATCTGTCTAGAGTTTTACTAAGGCACAAGAAAGAAAAATCAACGAAGATAGTGACTGGAAATGTAAAACTGCCATTCCCAGATTATGTCCCTGCTACCAACACCAGGGAAAGATGAAGTTTAGATTATTCAGCAAAGTGATTAAAATGAATTTTACATAATATATTTTATTTATACATATTACTATGCTTTTATATAATTCTTTCTGTTTTATATGGAGGTAGCATCCATTTGTAGTCAAAATACTTCTGGGATCAAATATTTATTCTGTCATTTAGTGGGAATATATGATTTTAGTCATTAATCCTGTCCTATCGCCTGGTGTCCCCATCTGTAAAATAGGTTAATAGTATCTTTACCATAGGAGTTCTGATTGAATTGAATGAAAGAATCAATGTAAAGTGTTTGGTGCATGGAAGATGGCCAATAAGTTGGTTCCTGATTTTCAGCAAAGATAGAGTAACAGGGACTAGATTTACTCTTTTACATGAAACAATTTACAAAGCAGAAAAAATTTATGGAATAATTTTTTTAAATTGGACATCAGGCAGATAGGATGGTGAGCCCTGAGAGAGGGCGGAAAGAATCCAGGGAATCCTTATTATTGCCACAGCTTACTTCCTGGATAGAATTTCCAGGCCACAGCACAAGGAGGGGGCAACCAGGGAGGGATTCAGGGATTCCTGAGTTGAGGAGACAAAGTTGGAATTTCAGAAAGGCCAAGGCAGCTAATGTTATCAGGGAAGAGAGTCCAGCTCTATGAAGCTAATGAAACTCAAGCAAAACAAATATGAATGAAGTTATTACAAGGTATATAAAATCAAATTACTTTAAAAGGTAATAAAGAGAGAATCTTAAAAACAGCCAAATTATAAAGAAGATGCCTTACATGCCAAGGAACACAGAAAGGAACTACAGCAGACTTCTTGTAAAAAGTGCTACAAGACAGAAGATAGTGCAGTAAGATCTTTAAAGTTCTGAAAGAAAAACAATCAGAGGAACACTGCTTCTTTACATGGCAGAAAGTAGAAGGGCAAAAAAGGGCATAAAAGGGACATACTTTGTCCATCAAATCCTTTTATAAGAATACTTAATTTTATTCACAAGGGCTCCACCCTCATAATTCAACCACCTCCTGAAGACTCCACTGCTTAATACTGTTACATTTGGCAATTAAGTTTCAACATGAATTTTGGAGGGGACATAAACATTTAAACTCTAGCATTATCTCTCTCAATTTGCAGACAACCTGTTTATATAGAAAATCCTACATAATCTCCAAAAATTGATTAGAATGAGTGAGTTTAGTCAAGCTCCAGTATATAAGATCAACCCACAAAACCAAATTGCATTCCTATATACTAGAAATGAAGAGGTGGCCATTGAAATTAAGAAAATAGTGTAATTTACAACATTATAAAAGTATAAAGCAAGTGAGAATATATTGGAGGTATGAGACCTGCGTATTGAAGAGTACAAAACACTACTGAGATAAATTAAACTAGAAGTACATAAATGGAGTGATATACTATGTTCATGAATCATTTGTTCATGTCATTTGTTCCCAAACCAACATCTAGATTTCACCCAGTGCTAATCAAAATTCCATCAGGATTTTTGTTTTGTAGAAATTTACAAGTTTATCCTAAAATTTATATTAAATTACAAATATTTAAAATAGTCAACATGATATTAAAGAAGAACAAAGTTGAAAAACTTAAACTACCTTAAAGAGTACTTAAAACTGGTAAAGTTTTTGAATGTAAATTATACCTCAATAAAATTTATCTTTTTAAAAAGACACAGGAATCCTTATGAAAAGGCTCCATAGGTCAACTACTTTTGGAAATTATTTGGGCACCAACTCACTATCCTGAAAATTAAAAGGAAAGAAAAATCAAGCAACTATCTTTTTTTTCTTGTATAAACTACACTTTTAGGGTGATTAAAGAGTTGATGAAGGAAATATTTTTAGAAGATTTGCAGCTAATAGATGCAGAAGGAATAAAAGAAATACCCTCCCCCCATTATTTTTCAACCTCTAATGAAGTATGGATCTAGGCAACAGTCCTCAGTGATAGCAAAACCTTGGGTGAGAGGTTAGGGGAAACTTTATGATGGAGATATCAGCTGACACCACTGGAACCCATTGATCAATCTTAGCATCACTAAAAGAAGGAAAACCAAACATTCTATTTATCATGAATCCACTGAGGAAATATACTTGTTTAAAATATATTTAAACTGAATCTAGTCAAACCTCTACTTCTGACTGCCAGTTCATAGATTTATGAAGAAATTAATCAACAACTTGAGAAAGCCAAATCAGAATGTAGGTCATTCTGGAGAATTATCTGGTTTCTCTGACAAGTCAATAGGAAGGTTTTAAAAAGAGGGGAAAAGGGCTGCTTGTAATAAAATAGTAGTGAAAGAAATAACATCCAAGGCAAAATGGGGACTTATCTGGATCCTGATTTCCACAAACCAACTGTGAAAAGCACTTTTGAGACAAGTGGGACATTTGAACAGAGGATGTATATTAAAAATATTAAAATGTTCTTTTTAATTGTACTGGTAGTGATAATGGCATGTGTCTCAGTCTATTAGGGCTGCTGTAACAAAATAACAAACTGGGAAGCTTATAAAAAATAGAAGTTTATTTCTCATAGTTCTGGAGGCTGGAAAGTCCAAGATGAAGGTGTTGGCAAATTCAATGTCTTGTGATGCTGATTCCTGGTTTCCTGGTTCATAGATGGGCTTGTGGTATCCTCATATGGTGAGAGGAACAAGGAAGCTCTCTGAGGCCTCCTTTCTAAGGGCACTAATCCCATTCACTAATCCTTAAGCTTCCTTTATGATCCAATCACCTCCCAAGGGCCCCACCTCCTAATATCATTACATTGATGATTAGGATTCAACCTATGAATTTTGGGGTAACATGAACATTCAGACCATAGCAGCCTAGTGTTTATCTTAACAAAGTTCTTATCGCTAGATATGCATACTGAAGTGTTTACAAATAAGAAGATATGATATGATATTTTGAATTTGCTCTAAAATACTCCACCAAAAAGTAAAATAAAACCAGTGCATAAGTGTCTGAATGCATGGAAATGGATGACACAGAAGTTGCAAAATGTTGATGATTGTTGAAGCTGGGATGTGAGAGCAAGAGTATTTATTAGATGATTCTTTCTAATTTTGAGTATGTTTTAAATTTTTCATAATAAGAATTTTAAAAAAATGTTAAGGCAGCCAGATTGAGGAGAAAACTTATATTCAAAGAAGTGACAATCAGGGTGGAATAGCTTCAATATCCTGAGAGAAAACAAGTATCAGTCTATAATTCTACATACAGTAAAATAAAGATATTTTCAGACAAGTAAACAAAAAAATAAAGTTTGTCTCCAAACTCTAAAACTATACAGGATGTACTTGAAGCAGAAAGATGTTCCTAGATTTAGGACTGAGATGCAAGAAGGAATGAAGGTCAAAAAAATTGGTAAATATGTAGGTACATCTAGATGAAGATTGGAGGTATCAAATTGGGAATTGGAAAATAAAATACTTAATGCACAGTAACAAAGCACAGAGTTTTCCAAAAAGTAGAATGGTTAAGTGTTCTGAGTTTCTTTTATTGCCCAAGAAAGGAGTAAAGACATTCATTAACATCATCCCATAAAGTTAAGATTGATGCTATTATTTCTAGAGTAAATACTAACAAGATTAAATAGAGGGTGTGACTTACAAACTAGTAGGGGAAAAACACTGAAATAGTAAAAGACAAGGAATCTGAAAATGGAGAGAAAAAGATAGGGAAAACAGAAGGTACAAAATAAAGATGGAAATTTAAGTCCAATTCTAATTACATATATAAATGATGAAATTCTCCAATTAAAAGTCAAGAATTGTCAAACTGAATTAAAAAACAAAAGATCACTACTTGACACCAAAATGGTTATAAATACAAACACAAATAGAATCAGTGACATCATGAGACATTTCTCAGTTAAGTAATGGCTACTCCAAAATATTTTGATATTGGTCCTAAGAACATGGACTTGAAATACACAAAGTGAAAACTGAAATAACTGTAAGAAGAAATAGACATCCAGAATCACAGTGGAAAATGTTAATTCCCTTACATGAGTAATTGATAGACTTAATCAGGAATCAGTAAGGGCATGAGATATTTGAATAACACAATGGAAAACTCAACAATATGGCCATACATAGAAAATCATCTTGCTTTTAAGGAAGGTTCCCAGAACCTTCTGAAAACCACTTGTTTAAAATTTATGGACTTGAACTTATTCACATGGCCACACCTAGCTGCAAGGGAATCTGGGCAATGTTTTGTTGTTTTTTTTCCTGGACAGCCATATACCCATCTAAATATTTGGGGTTTTATTCCTTTGGAAGAAGGGGAAACATACTGGCAGTGAATCAGGAGTCTGTGCCACAGATACAACTACGCAGATAGATAGCTAAGATTGATTGAATGCTCACCACCCTTAATATGTGACAGATTATAATTAAGTAAGCACTAATTGGCACAAACATTATTATAAATACAAATGTAAATACAAAGTATAAATTCATATGGAAGTACTAACTTGTAAGGTGATTATCCAAATGATCATAACATGCTAATATTAACTTTTTAAAGATTGTATTTGAAATGAAGAAAATGCACATGCATGCATACATTCTTGTAGAGAAACTCAGAATCCTCCCACTTATTTATGAACACCAGTTTGAAAACACTGACTCACGTAATGGTGCCCACACAAAGATTTTCACGACATGCCCCCTGCCTCATATCCCACACTTTCCCACGCCTCCTCCCTGCGCTGTTTGCATTTCTCCAAAGACAACGTAAATTCTCAAGACCCTAGGTCTTGGCACAGACTTGTGTATTTTATCTTCCCAGCCCATTCTCCCTACATTGGCCTTTTGTTCCCATGGTACGAATGGGAGTGGTGGGCAGGTAACTTTATTTTTCCAAAGGGAGCTAGGCATGTTTTTCTCTCTGCTCCCTCATTCGTACATGTAAAACACGTCATATACTTGACATCATCATCATCATCATCAAGTCCTTCAACCGCAACCATTATTACATTGCAATTTTTAAAGATCTCAGTTCCCTTCAACTATTTGTCTATTTCTCCTACTGATGTGTAAAGTCCTTGAGTGGAGGGGCTTACTTTTTTTTTTTTTTTTCACTCTTCTTGGTATCTTTAGCATGTGGCACACTGCCTGGCTCATAATAAGTGGTCAATAAATGTTTGTCAAATGCAGTATTAATTAGAAAGAATGTCAGCAAGTTAAATAAGCTCCCCTAAAAATGTAGGCAACTCAAACTTTTTAAATTTTCCTTTTAAGTAAACACTAAAGTGCTCTTTAGTGCTTCTCTTATCTAACTGAAGAGATGAGAGTGTTTTTAAAATAATGCCAATGTCTTACGAATATTTTGAGCTGAGAAAGCCAGAGCCCATACAGTATATCCATGCTTGTTATGATCATTCACATTTGTTGTAGGTTGATTCATTTCCCCCCCTTTCACGCTCCCTCAACTGGCTCATTCTTGATTTACATGGAGCTTCTTGCCCTCTTTCTTCCCATTTTATATTAAAATGAATACTTGGCAAGCTTTCAGGTTTCTGAAAACCATCAGCCTCCACAAAAGAAGTATAACGAGGTGCTTTGCCTCTCTAGTGGGGATAGTTTGTGCCAGGAAACCTGGCTGGACAAGCCTCTTTATTTCTGGTAATAAGGCTTCAGCCTTCAGTCACACGGTGATCAGATAACAGCAGTGGCCACAATTTATCAAGGAAAAGGTACACAGAGTTATTTAGCTAACACACTCCTAATCTCTCCATCTGTTTAATGGGTAAGTTTATACAATACGTGGGTCTCCATAGTGACATAGTCCAGTAATATCCACCCCGCCTACAAAACTAAACATCTCCCTCTTTTACCCTGCTTGGAGTGCTGAATAGGGACTGTGTTAATTTGCCATGGCGGCTGTAACAGAGTGCCACGACTAGGTGACTTAAAACCACAGAAATTTATTCTCTCACAGTTCTGGAGGCCTGAAATCTGAAATCAAGATGTTGGCAGGTCATGCTCCCACTGGAGGCTCTAAAGGCATATCCTTCTTTGTCTCTTCCAGTTTCTGGTAGCTGCAGACATTCCTTGGCTTGTGGCAGAATAATTTCAATCTCTGCCTCCATCCTCTCATGCCAATCTTCCCTCTGTGACTGTTTCTGTGTCTCTTTTCCTCTTATAAGGACACCAGGCACACTGGAT
>CAUYRT010016169.1:0-30022 GCA_963574885.1 Lepilemur ruficaudatus | reverse complement strand
TGAATTTCTCTATTTTTGCTTTTGTAGTCTCTGCTTTTGGGATCATATCCAAAAAAATCACTGCCCAAACCAATGTACGGAAGCTTTCTCCCTGTGTTTTCTTTTAGTAGTTTTATAGTTTCAGGTCTTAAGTTTAAGTCTTTAATCCATTTTGAATTGATTTTTGTATATGGTGACAGGGGTCCAGTTTCAGTTTTCTGCTTATGGATATCCACTTTTTCCAACACCAGTTATTGAAGATACAGTCTTTGCCCATTGTGTGTTCTTAGCATCTTTGTCAAAAATCAATGGACCCTAAATGTGTGGGCTTATTTCTGGGCTATTTTATTCCATTGGTCTATGTGTCTGTTTTTATGTTTCGATTACCATAGCTTTGCAGTTTATTTTGAAATCCGGTAGTGTGGTGCCTCCAGCTTTATTCTTTTTGGTCTAGATTGCTTTGGCTATTCAGGATCTTTTGTGGTTTCTTACAAATTTTAGAATTGTGTTTTTTGTTTCTGTGAAAGACACCATTTTTATAGGGATCACTTTTGGTAATATGGATATTTTAACAATATTAATTCTTACAATACATAAACATGGGATATCTTTCCATTCATTTGTGTCTTTCATCTCCTTTATTAATGTTTATAGTTTTCATCTTTCATTTCCATGGTTAAATTTATTCCTAGTATTTTTTTGTGATGTGATTATAAATAGGATAGTTTTCTTGATTTCTTTTTCAGCTAGTTCATTGTTAATGTTTAGAAACAGCTCTCGTTTCTGTAGGTTGATTTTGTATCTTCTAATGTTACCGAATTTTAGTTCTAACGGTTTTTTTGGGGGGGGGGGTCTTTAGGAGTTTTCCATATATGATCATGTCATCTGCAAACAGAGACAATTTCTTCCTTTCCAATGTGGATGCCTTTTATTTCTTTTTCTTGCCTAATTTCTCTGGCTAAGACTTCCAGTACCATGTTGAATAGAAGTGGTGAGAGTGAGCATCCTTGTCTTATTTCTGAACTTAGAGGAAAAGCTTTCAGCTTTTTACCAGTGAATATGATATTAGATGTGGACTTTGTTAGTTTTTCTATTGTTTTCAGTCTCTTTCATGTTAGAGGCTTTCCTCAAATGTCTGATGATTTTGGCTGGCTTCTCATATTTCAGTAGTTTGGTGTATAAGGGTATGGTCTATTGACTGCTGGCCCCCCCTGCAAAGTGGTCAGGCAGAGTGTGTAACATCTGTGTCTGGGATACCCTCAAACATTTTTGTGGGTTTCTCTGAGAGGGATCTTCCACTCTTGCATCTAGTAGTCATTAGGTTTGAACCTCACTGCCAGCATTGTGGGGGCTTTATATGGGAAGGGACCAGGGTCATCTCATCATTCAGTGTTGGGTTTCCTCCCCTGTGCCTGGTGTCTCCAAGCCTCACACAGCTCTGATTGATTTTTGGTAGAGAACCAAACTGCCCTTCTGCTGGAAAAGGAAAGGGATACTAATACAGTGGTGAGGAATGGTTCCTGTGGATACACACCATTAACCTATCTCATTTTCATGCCCATTTTCCCCCCTTGTTTTGCCAGCTATCCAGTCTCCAATTGTTGAAACTTTTGTGGATGTTTCTGGCAAGAATTTGTGTACTATTTATTGTGTACACTTAGCATCATTCACTCTGTTAAATAAGTTGCCATTGACTTTTCACCTTCTATGTGAAAATATCTAACCTTTCAATGTGTTAACATCTAACATCTGTTGTCTCCACAAGTGTAAGAGTAAAATTTCTCTACATTCTTATTGCCTTTTTTATTTTAGCAGTCCTAGTTGGTGTGATGTGGCATCTTGTGTTTTGATTTACAATTTCCTAGTGATTAGCAATGATAAGTATATTTGCATGTATATACTGACCATTTGTATATCTTCTTTGGTGAAATGTCTATGCAGATCCTTTGCTCATTTAAAAACTTGGGTTGCCTTTTTATTGTTTAATTGCTAAGAGCTGTTGAAATACTCTGGATACAAGTCCCTTATCAGATATATGATTTGAAACTACTTTCTCTCATTATGTGGATAGTCTTTTCACTATTTTGTTTGTGTCCTTTTAAGCACAGAAGTTAATTTTGAAATCCAATTTGTCTATTTTATCTGTTGTCACTAGTGCTTTTGGTGTCATATCTAAGAAAGCATTGCCTACTGCAAGTCATGAAGATACACTTACAGCTTTTCTTTTAAGAGTTTTATGGTTTTAGTGCTTATACGTTGGTCTTTGATTCATGATAATTTTTATAGATGGTGTAAGGTATGGGGTCCAAATTCACTCTTTCACATGTGGATATCCAGCACTATTTCTTGAAAAGACTATTTTTCCCCAGTTGAATTGTCTTGGCACCATTACCAAAAATTAATTGACCATAAATGTGAGGGTTTGTATCTGTACTCTTATTTTATTTTTGTACTCTCATTTTAATTACACTTACCTACATGTCTATCCTCATAAGAATAACCCTATCTTGTCTACTGTTCCTTTAAAGTAAGTTTTGAAATCAGGACGTTCGAGTCCTCCAATTTTGTTGTTTTTCGAGATTGTTTCAGCTATTCTGGGTCCCTTGCAATTACATATAAATTTTAGGATCAGCTTGTCAAGTTCTGAACAAAAAAGTTCATGAGATTTTGATAGGGATTGTGTTGAATCTATAGATCAGTTTGAAGAGTACTACCATCTTAACAATGTTGAATACTGCAATACAAAATGCCTTCCATTGGCCGGACACGGTGGCTCACGCCTGTAATCCTAGCACTCTGGGAGGCCGAAGCGGGTGGATCGCTCAAGGTCAGGAGTTCGAAACCAGCCTGAGCAAGAGTGAGACCCCCGTCTCTACTAAAGATAGAAAGAAATTGGTCAACTAAAAATATGTAGAAAAAATTAGCCGGGCATGGTGGCTCATGCCTGTAGCCCCAGCTACTCGGGAGGCTGAGGCAGAAGGATCACTTGAGCTCAGGAGTCTGAGGTTGCTGGGCGCTGGGCTGCCACAATGTGACATCCCGGCACTCTAGCCAGGGCAACAGCGGGAGACTGTCTCAAAAAAAAAAAAAAAAAAAAAGGTATACAAAGAAAAGTAAATATTTCTAAGTAGAAATGCAATGGGAATTTAAGAGATGTTTTTTCTCATCTGGCATTTCACTTATTTTATATTCAGTTATCCAAATCAGAATCCTGAGGCTTTGCCTCCTCAAATGTACAAGGAAAATATAATACTGTCTTCCCCATTAAGTTCCACCTATTAGAAATGATAATGCAAAACTTATCACAAAGCTAAAGTAATCAAAACAGTGTGGAACTGGCAAAAGGTCAGACATATAGACCAATGGAATACAGGGTCCAGAAATAAATACTCACATATGGTCAACTCATTTAAGACAAGGATGCCAAGGTCATTCAGTAGAGAAAGGGTTGAGAAAACTGGATAGCCACATACAAATAAACAAAACTGGACCCTGACCTTTCACCATATATTATACAAAACTAAAAATGGATCAAAGACTTAGGTAAGAGCTAAAACTATAAAACTCTTAGAAGAAAACCAGAAAAGTTTTCATGACTTGGATTTAGCAACGACTTCTTGAATATGACACTAAAAGCACAGCCAGAAAAAAAAAACGGAAACACTGTATTTTATCAAAATTAAAATATTTTGTACATCAAAGGACTATCAAGAGAGTGAAAAGAAAACCCACAGAATGGGAGAAAATATTTGCTAATCATGTATCTAATAATGGATTAATATCCAGAATATATAAAGAGTACCTACAACTCAACAACAAAACAACCCAATCAAAAATGAATACCTGTCTCTACAAAAAATAAAATATAAAAATTAGCTGGGCATGGTGACATGCATCTGGAGTCCCAGCTACTCAGGAGGCTAAGACAAGAGAAGCACTTGAGCAGAGGAGTTTGAGGTTACAGTGAGCTATGGTAACATCTCTGCACTCCAGCCTGGGTGACAGAGTGAGATCCTATCTCAAGAAAAATAAAGTTTTAAAAACACAGAATTATCATATGATCCAGCAATTCTACTACTGTGTATATCCAAACAAAATAGAAAGTAGGGACTCAAATACTTACACAGCAATGTTCACTGAAGTATTATTTACAATAGCAAAAAGTGTCCATCAAGCTATTAGTTATAGCTTATACTTACTTATATTAGTAAGTGTCCATCAACTAACGGATAAATAAAATGCAGTATATACATACAATGGTATTAAGCCATAAAAATGAATGAAATTCTGATATAAGCTATTACATGGATGAACCTTGAAAATAATTCCATGTATATGAGGCACCTAAAATAGTCAAACTTAAAAGAAAGAAAGAATAGAGGTTACCAAGGGCTAGGGAGAGGAGTAAATTGGGAGTTGTTATTTATTGCACAGAGTTTCTCTTTGAGAAAATGAAAAAGTTTAGATAGTAGATAGTGGTGATCATTATATAATACTGTGAATGTACCCAATGCCACTGAATTGAACACTTAAAAATGGTAAATTTGGTTATGTGTATGTTATGATAAAAACATTAGAAATGACAGTGTATCATCCAAAAGCTTTCATATTTGGTCAATGTTTTGTTCCTCAGTTGAGAAAGTGACTATAGAAATTTGAATATTATTTCATGAAATCTTGGTTGGCAGTGATGGTCAATAGTATCCTCTCTTCCCCTGTTCCAAAACACCCATACACACACTCTCACTCACTCTCTCTGTCTCTCTCAATGCTCTATCAAATACCTATAATTGTACTCCGCAAAGGATTACACATCCAATGACTTCACTAATGATGCAGTTTATATCCTCCCATACTGACAGATAAAAACACATACATTCTCTAAACACAAAGCTTATAGTCACAAATAACTCTTTGCTTAAAGACAAATTTCAATTAATAATCACAATGGGAAATTAGTTATTTAATGCAACCACTAATCTAATGTCACCAACAAAATCTAAGCAGTTTTATCACAAAAGCAGGGTTATATTCAGCGGGCATGCATTAATCTATACAACTTAACATTACACCAGAAAAGGAATTGAATATAAAAGTTCCCTTGATTTTGGGTGGTTTTCAAATTTCATGGCACAGATTACCAAAAAAAACTGTAAAAACAGATTTTAAATATTTTCAATAAAATGGTAAAAAAATTGAATAAGCTTTTAAGTTTTCATATTGGGCTGAAGATTTAAAACATCAAGCTGGCCCCTATCTGTCATAATTGACAGATAAATATTTACAACGACTAGACAGATTTTAGTTACAATGATACTTGCTGGAGGTCTACTCCCTCCTATCTAAAAACCCTTTGGGGTTAATTTCTCAATGCAAACATGTATTTTTAAGTACTGCAATAATATAAACTTGGAAACACACCTAGAATCAGGACAGGGACAAAAAGTAACACACAAGTCAATTGTATTTCTGACCTGTCAGCATAAAGCCTTCTAGCTCCCAAACACCCAACACTGTCCCTTCAATACAAAAATTAGGAAGAGTACAATGACTTTATCCTACTGGCTGGCATTCTTCTATAGAATTATCTTTCACTACCTATCAAGGCAGGGCTCAAGCTCCATTACCTGCTTAGCAGAGCACCAAATTTATAAACTGATATGGCAACCCAAAATGCTAAACACACTTTTCAAATGGAAGCAAACTTTTCTCCATTGTTCTATGTGCCATGTTATTCTTGAAATTTATGTGGCTACCAATAAGAAAAGAATCAGGGAAGCTTTGAACATATCTTGTACTTTTTATCAAGGCTAAAGTGCAAAATATCTCATCTCTGGTATTTTAATAGGAAAAACATCAAACACACATATTAAAGGAACTGAAGTGACAGCAGAATTAATACAACAAAAAGCACTCTTAAATATACATTTGAAGACTACATATTACTACCAATTTAATTTTTCTTTCAGGAAAATCTGTCAATGAATCAAGTTATCACAGAACTTAAGATTTTGTTTGATTCTCTTTCCAAGACCAAAAATTCCAAAATTACAGGGAAAAAGAATGGAAAAAAAAATAACATTGCATGACGATGGACACTAAGTTCATAAAGAACTTCTTTTTAAAATGAGATATTATGGAAGAAAATACCATGAAAAGAACAATCCTATGAGAATTGTTTTTAAGCACAGTAAACTTGAGCCTTGGTCTTCATGAAGATACTACAGTTTATATAGAAAACTATAAATATACACAACTCCAGGGAGAAAAAAGTCAGAATACATATTATTTAACATTCTGTAGGCCTAAAAAACTTTTAAGGGAAGAGGGAAAAGGATGGCCAACAGAATCTTTACTTAAGAATACAGAACTACGAAAAATTCCTGGGTCCAAAGGGTGCTCCAAATGGAACCACGCTTTGTGAAAACACACAACTTAGATAATATTTTTTTAAAGAAACAAAAAGTACTGAGTAACTGCAGTCCCTTCCATAAAGGATATCTTAAATTAAGGGGAAAAGATTTGAATAGTGTAAACGAGTCTGGCTCAGAAAGAAAACTGAACAACATATCCAAGATCTGTCCATAAAAGTAAAGACAGTACATCTTTAATATTAAAGAAATAAGCTATAAAAAAGTTCAGTCTCAGAACTGGTTTTTAAAAGCTCATTTGTGCTCCTTTGTGGGTGCGTAATAAAGTTCCATGGGTTTGTTTACTTTCCAGTATTTCTCACTGACCAATTCCAAAGAAAAAGAGCCATTTAATACCTAAAACAAAAAAGAAAGAAAGAATTACGAATACTGTGATGAAACAAAAATAGAAGTCCACAGAATCTTTTTTAAAAAAAATCTTAGGAATAACTATCTCTTACATTGTTCATAACGGACTAAACAAATGGTATTAAAAAGTTAAGTACCCTGTTGCAACTTCTCTCTCAAGGGTCCCAGGGTTCTACACTGTCTTGTTAGATCCCACCCCACCACCTACCACTCAGGTGATCAATGTGCTCCAAGTTTCAAAAGTCTATTATCTTAAAATACTCACAGTGAACTGGCCACTGGCTGTTGCTATATAAATGGTATATTGCTTCTCACTGGCTGTATCAAGGTTCATCTGGTTTGATTCGCCTTTGCTTCGAAGTTCTTCTAAAGCTAACCTCACAGCCAGATACTTGGATAAGTGATCAACAGTGGCGTTACCTGAAGTCTTTATGTATCTGGAAGAATAAATCATTAAAAATTTCACTTCTAGAATATACTAATGAGAAAAATTTACTTAAATTATGGACCTGATAATATATTTCCTTCTTTCTTTTTCTTTTTTTTTAAGGGACAGGGTCTCACTCTGTCTGGAGTGCAGTACAGTACACAATCATAGCTTGTTGTAATCTTGAACTCTTGAGCTCAAGTGATCCTCCTGCCTCAGCCTCCCGAGTACCTGGGACTACAGGCGAGCACCACCACTCTGGCTAAGTTTTTTCTACTTTTTTAGGAGAGACAGGGTCTCACTCTTGCTCAGGCTGGTCTTGAACACCTGACCTCAAGCAGTCCTCCCACCTGGGCTTCCCAGAGTGCTAGGATTACAGGCATGAGACGCTGCACCTGGCCTGGAACTAATACATATCTTAAAAGCTAAGTAAAATGTAAATGTCCCAATTATTAACAAAATAGCATCAGAAAATTTATTGCTTTACCATCTAAAAATGTCTTATTTAAAGGTACAGAAGAAAATTACATGCTTACTATCTGACTGCTGGGCTATGAAAACTTTACCTACCTTACCTTCTGTAAAATATAAAGCACCAAAAAAAATTAAACAGAAATACACAAAGTACTTAGGAGGGAAAAAGAACAACATATCCCTCAAACCCCAATGATCAGAATTTTCTGGCTGCAGCAGCAAGAGGAATAGTTAGAATATGAGCAAATTTCTTATTGTCTAAAAATTAAAATATCTGGTTTCTAAGACTGAGCAGACAAGTGTTAATCTTGGGATTTTTAAAGCCTAGCATACCATTCAATAAATATTTGATGATTATCTGCATTCAATGGTAGATAGTATGCTAGAGATATAGTAGTAAAGCAGCCATCCTTGCCAGCATGAATTTTAGAGCCTATTGGCACCCTAGTATCATTGTTTAAAAATCTGAATGTTCCTTTTCCCTCTCCTACCTAAAAGGGCATTCCTTTCACATATGTAGTTTCAGGTGGAAAACACATGAAAATGAAAACAATTTAGGCAGCCAATGTATCCAAATTGAAGCCCAACAATCAATGGAATGAAATACACTACTCTTACTTCTTCTGAAAAAGTGCCTTTTAACTCCAAATTAAACATGCTGAATTCAGATAATCTGAAACTAACCCACATGCTTACCTTGTCTGTGCACTGTCATCTTTTTCCATAAGTGTGGGATGAGGCCTGAACACTAATTCAATTTCACTAGCACCATCCATTACCGGATCAATTGCCACTGCCGCATTGTTGTTATCAAGCTCAAGCCCAGAGTCATCAGATGTTTTGGTCCGTTTGTTACTAGGGCCTGCTTCCTGATTGCTATGTGTGGATGCATTACTACAATGCGAACTGTCACCGTTATCTTCTGCTCCACTACCATTTTCAATCTGTTGTTTCTTGCCTCGCTGTAATCTAGAGAGAGAGGAAAAAAAAAGAATGCATGAAGTTTACTTTTAGTCCTGTAAAGCATCAAATTTGAAGTATGTTTACTACTAAATTTTAGAATTCTAAAAAATCTTGATAACTGAATTTGCTCTGAGTTGGATAATGGCATTGTTTCCCACTTGTCCCCGAAAGAAAATCTCTCACACACAGGCAAACATTTAAATGGTTTAAACAAATGTATCTATTTATTTAATGAGTTTCTTTATAAAACTAAATACTATAAGAATTACTGGCAAGTCCTTATTTATGTTTTGATCATTTTGTCCATTATGAAATTATGTTTAAAGAAAGGCATGATTTAGGTATGAAATGTGAAAGTTTTGAGGGAAGGCATTTATGACTGTTTAATTAGAAATTCTTAAGGAAACACTATTTAAAAAGGATGGTAAGCATCCCCACCCTGCTGACCTCCCTCAAAGTCTAACTGCTAATGCAATGCAAAATGATTCTAATCAGGAAGACGGGATGGTATCTGAATAACTAGCATGGACATAGAAGCAGCTCTCTAACAAGCTCAAATACTAAAACCAATTACTGGGCAAGGCACATTGTATATATAATCTCATTTATTCTTCCAAACAACCTGTCAAGGCAGTTAGCATTACCACCATTTTAGAGCTGAGAAAGTGAAGAAACTGAGGTACAAGATTAAATAATTTGCTTATGGTTATACAACTAGTAAGTGCCAGAGCTAGACCTTGGATGTGATACCATACCACATTCTACCACATCACCTGTCTCTCTACCTCTATATACAAGAAAAAAGAAGGGATATATGATGAAAAAGAAATACAAAACAATGACATGCACTTCCAAGAACAGTGTCATTATTATGTTTATTGCCAGGACAATGAAATAGCAGCCTTACAGGTTAGTAAGTTGCTTAAGAACTCTTGTTTAAAAAAGAAAATTAAATCCTGCTTATAAAATCTACAGATCATTTCAAAACCAAGAGGGGACTGTCTATCACATTAAATGACAAACTATGATTCAAAAAAATAATGGAACAAAAAAACTTGGAGCCAGGTGCAGTTTGTGCCTGTAATCTCAGCTACTCAGGAGGCTAAGGCAGTGGACTGCTTAAAACCAGGAGTTCGAGGCTGCAGTGAGCTATGATAGTGCCAATGCACTCCAGCTTGGGTGACAAAGCAAGACCTCAATCTCTTAAACACACACACACACACACACACACACAAACACACGCACGCGCAAAAGAGAGAGCTCACGCATGCATACAACCACCCCTCCCCCAAACTCTTGACAGTGACAAGAGAGGGACTACACCTAAATATTTTCTAAAACCCATAATTAAAGCAAAAGTTGTTTTACTTGACCATAAATTACAGAGATCTAACAGGTTTACTAAGAATTAATGTATGTATTTTTATCCTATACCTATTTCCAAAAAAAGATTGAAGTGACAGAGCTAGATTAATGTAACTGCAGGCAGCATTTAAAGAATAATGTTCAGATAAAGGAGATTAATAGCCTATTATTATATATCCTACATTTATCAAATCACATCTATAATACTACATACTGTCTTGACAGTATTTTAAGAATGACACCAATAATCTTGAATGCCATGTGAGAAATCAGAAATGTGAAAGTATAGCCTTTAGAGAAGCATGTAAGAAAATGTATCTATATTAAAGTATTTGGAAATCTAGAAGTAGAATCTGAAATATGTGCAGAATCCAACATAAGCATTTTGACAGAAGACAGGCCCAGACTGCTATACACAAGAGACTAATTTTAATTCAATATAAAGGAAGAAAAAAATTACAAAAAAAATCACATATTCAAAAATATTTACTGAGCAGCTACTTTAAGCCAAGCATGGTTCTAAGTACTGGTGTTGTAAGAGTCAATGATACTAACACAGCTTCTTCCCTCTTAGGGCTCATATTCCAGTTGTAGCAGGTAACACATGTCAGAGAATGGTAAGTGCTGTGGAGAAAAAATGAGGCAAGGAGGGTAAAGAAGTATGGAGTCCTGGGGTGGAAGATGGGAACTTAGCAGACATCTGGTAAGAAAGCGAGGGACATGAAGATTATCTGGAAGACGAGAACAGTAAGCACAAATGCCCTGAGGCAGAAGCATGCTTGGTAATTCTAAAGAACAGTGAAGAAGCTGTAATAAAGTTGCCAACACACGAAAGGCACTCCTGTCACACAGCTCCACTGCTTTCTGGTCCCTGTGTTCAAACAAAACAAAAGACTACCTGCAAAGGATTTTGCAAAGGGGATTCTTGCTCCTTTAACATTTAAAGGCCTACCAACTCTTAGGAATATATAATTCTTTAAAAATAAATACCTTCAATATTTAATACTTTATTTTAAGACAGAGTGGTAGGTTAGTGTAATAATATTAATAATTCAGAATGGAGCACATCTTTTAACCTTTAAGTCGGTGGTTTTTGACTGTCGTTGCACTTTAGAATCACCTATGGGACCCAAAAACCAGTAAAGCCTGGGCCCTGATTACTCGGTCTGCCATGATATCTAAACCCTGAGATTTAAATGCCTTCCAGGTGATTCCGATCTTCAGCCAAGGTGAAAACCACTAGACAAAGACGGGGGCTTTACTACTTCTCCTAGTTGGAAAATGATAATTCTCCCCGGGGTCTGAATACATTAGAAGATAATGACAGAGAGGAAAAAAGGATAGGGGTAAAGAAAGTGCCCAGATTACACAGGGTCTTGGAAGCCATCATAAAAGTCTTTTGGTTTTTAATCCGAATGTGAACAGAAGCTATCAGAGGGTTTTAAGTAAAAAGCTCTGATCTTACTTCTAAGTTAACAGAATCTCTAGCTGCTGTGCTGATAATACACTATAGGGGTAGCATGGAAAGCAGAAAGACCAGTTGGGAGGCAATTTCAATACTTCAAATGAAAGATCATGGTAGCCTGGACCAACCTGGACATACTATGGAAAAAGCTAAAAATATTTATTCACAGACTGAGAAAAAGAGGTTTAAAGGTTTAACTCCAAAGTTTTTGGCTCAAGCAAATGGAATGATGGAGTTGCCATTAACTAAAATGAGCAAGAATGAAGAGAAGTAGGGGATAAGAATTACAAGCTCAGTACTGATCATGTTAAATTTGAGATGCTTATTAGACATCCAAGAGATGAGTCTAAAATTCAGAGATGTCAAGGCTGGATATATAAATTTGGGAGTTATCAGCATATAGATGGTAACTAAACTATGAAACTTCATAAGATAATCTGGAGACAGACTTTGTACTGAAAAGAGAAATAAAGTCTGATCCCTGACACATTCCACCTTTAAGAGTTAGGGGAAGTGAAATAAAACCTTCAAAAGAAACTAAGCAGAAACAGCTAATGACATTCAAAGCGTACCAGGAGAATGTGGTCTCCTGAAAGCCAGATGAAGAAAACTATTCAAAGAGGAAAGAGAAATTGTGTATATACTGTAATACTGCTAAGATGAGGTCTGAGAATCAGCAGTTAGACCACGTAATGTGGAGATCACTGATAACTTTGATAAAGGCAATATGATGGGATGGTGTGGATGAAAGTCTGACTGGAGGGGGTTCAAACAAGAATGGGGAAAGAATTGGAAAGAGACACATCAACTCTTCCAAGGAGTTATGCTATCAAGAGAAGAGAAGAAATAGAATGTTAAGTGGATGGAGAAGTAGGTACAAGAGACTCCAGAATTTTTTTTTTTTTTTTTTTTGAGACAGTCTCCCTCTGTTGTCCAGGCTAGAGTGAGTGCCGTGGCATCAGCCTACTCACAGCAACCTCAAACTCCTGGGCTCAAGTAATCCTTCTGCCTCAGCCTCCCAAGTAGCTGGGACTACAGGCATGTGCCACGACGCCCAGCTAATTTTTTCTACATATTTTTAGTTGGCCAATTAAGTTCTTTCTATGTATAGTAGAGACGAGGTCTTGCTCTTACTCAGGCTGGTTTCGAACTCCTGATCTTGAGCGATCCACCCGCCTCGGCCTCCCAGAATGCTAGGATTACAGGCGTGAACCACTGTGCCCGGCCGGAGATTCCAGAATTTTAAATGGAATACCCTATTATGCCCAGAGGCATGTATTACACCTACATGAAAAGGTAAGCATGCATAACTACTATGTTACTATATTTTACCTTTTCCAAAAGCAAATTCAATATTTAATAAAGTATTCAGAAAATGGCTACCCTCTCTGGCCCTCTTTCCATATACCTGTTCATAGCCTGTATCTTCAGTCCTTCCTCAATGCTGTGACTGAGTGCTTGCTGATTATTGTGCTTGTTGATCCTGGCTAGTACTCTCTCTTGATGAGCTTCATACTCATCACGACTTGGATAAATTTTGCTGATGAGCGCATCAAAGTTTGGGTCTGGCCTTAGTGATCTTTTGGAAACTAGCTTTTTCCGACAGGTAGGACATTCTTTGTTCCTAAAAAGAAAAAAAAAAAAAGGGAGGGGAAAGCAAATGTAAATAATGCCAGTATCTCTGGGCTAACGACAAAAATATCTAGCTTCTGGAAAGTTATCTTTAAGCCAATACTTTTACCAAGTCATAGAAACTTAAACTGATTAATGTGAATTTCCATGAAACTCTGACTATGGGTAAGCAAGATTTTGGAAACCTCAAGACACTCTATATACATACCTACCATATGCCAAAAGAGAAAAATTTGAGTATTTCTCAATGATAACTTATATATAACCATTTTAGAAATAAAAAATCTACTCTTTACTAATTTAAATTTCCCTTTCTGATATCCATGCCATACAAGGAAAAATTACTACTTATATATATTAACTTATATGTTATCAGTTCTTTTACTGAAATAACACTTTAAGGAGGATATTCTTTTATAAACTTAAGAAGCAGAAAAACCATGGTTTCATGCTTTGTATTATAATTTCCTCAAAACAAATACTCATCCTACAAAGCTTCTAAAATTATATAAAACCAACTGTTTCAAAACAAAGATTCTCCAATAATTAAAACCTAGACTTTAGAAAAATTTCTAGTTCTCAACTAAATATTTACAGAGAATAATATATTTCCCAAACCCTGGAGAGCACTGTCATGGTACAATTTAAGTACCTAGTATAACTCTTTTCAACATACCCACTTCTAAGGGCTGTGATGATGCAGTCTGCACAAAAACGATGTAAACACTCCTTTGTAGTCATGGTATTTTTCAACATATCCAAACAAATTGGGCACATTAATTCACTGTGTAGACTGCGAGGTGAAACCACAATTTCCAAGCCATCTGTTATGGCCTCCTGTAAAAAAAAAGTCACTTTAAAATTAAATGCTACTTAATTTCTTTTATTATGGACAAGTTCAAGCATATAAAAGTATAGGAAATGATAACAATGAACATATATATGTACCTAGCCACCACCATCAACTCACAGCCAGTCTTGTTATAGCTATGATCTTCTCCAATTTCCCTCAGCCCACCACCACCACAGTATATAAATGCTCTTATTTTAATGTTAAATGTAACATAACGTACTTAAAAGACAACTATGGGAAATTAGCCTGGTATAATTTTAAAAAGCACTGCATTTGGAATCACCTGTCTTAAGGTCTAGTTCTAGTTACATTATATTAATCAGCTGTGTGACCCTAAGTAATTATTTAACATTGTTTTCTTACCAGCAAAATGAAGAAGTTAGGGCTAAATGAAGCCTTAAAATTTTCCTGTTCAAAAACTATGCCATTTTGACATAAATTACATTTTGTGCTGCCCATTAAACTATTTTAAGATTTCAAAAAAAGTATTCTCTAATTTATAAATAGTTTAACACAATTTCATTTTAAAATCACTTTTGAACCTCAAAAAGTCTTGGTTCACAGAACAATTTTATACCAAGTGATCAGGTTCTCAGGCTAATCCACAAGCTAGTTTAAACCAGAATACAACTGAAGCATAATATGTATCACTATATCCAACTGTCATGCCTAAAAATGTTTCTCTGCAAAAATGCATGTGGACTTCCAATGTAAAATTCCAGGACACATCTCCACTGCTGCAGAGCAATTAGTGAATCCCACTTGCTTGGCCACCATGATGCACCTTCCCCACAAGCCAGCATCAAGAACAAAGATAACCTAGCTCTAAAGCCACCAATACCAGCTCCTATGGATTGAGGAGAGTTCTAGTACAATGGGTATTATAAAGAAAGATGCAGGTAGAAGCAAGCGGCTTCCAATAGGCTCCTGACACTTCCTGTTTCCACTAGCTGCCCATCATACTTGTGTTTTCTCTATATGGTCAAAAGTGATTACTCCACAAGGAAAGACATAGAAACTATAGATACTATTCCTAATAGGCTTAAGTAAAATATACTTACATATATACTAACAACTACCAGTATTAAATGCCTGTTATGTTTCAACTTTTATTTATACATAAAGTATTTTTTTGTATTTTATTTTACTCAGTTTAATACTTAGATGCAAACTTCTCATTCAGGAATTATAACCTTCATCTTATAGATGAGGAAACTATCACTCAGAGAGAATGATGATGAACCAGGTAGTAAGCAAGTCTCCCTCTTTAAAACACGCCTAACAAAATCCCAACCCTAGATAAACTCAACCTTCTATGTTCTTCAGGGGTATACCTGTGCAAGTACGTAATACGGTAGGGAAAAAGGGAGAGGGGAAACTCCACTGGTAGCACTAAAAATTTCACCACCAGACTCAGGATTGGTATGGTGGCTCACACCTGTAATGCCAGTACTTTGGAAGGTCAAGGCAGGAGGACTGCTTGAGGCCAGGAGCTGAGACCAGCCTGGGCAACACAGCAAGATCCCTTCTCTAAAAAAATAAAACAAAACAAAAAATACAAATTAACTGGGCATGGTGGTGCACACCTGTAGTCCCAGCTGCTTGGGAGGCTGAGGCACAAGATCACTTGAGCCCAGGAGTTGGCTGCAATGAGCTATGATCATACCACTGCATCCAGCCTGAGCAATGGAGCAAGATCCCATCTCTTTAAAAAAAAAAAAAAATTTCATCAGCCTTAAATGGGTGTTCAACATTGCTCAGCAATTGGTTAGTCAAACAAACTCGCTTCTCCTTTCTCTATACTATTTTACACCTTTTCTTCTATCTGCACTTTTTTCCACCTGAACTTTGTCAACAGACTGCGTTACAATGTTTCATTAAAACAGAGCTCCCTCATTTCTTCTCTACCAGATCTATAAATCCTCATCTCCTCTCTTGTTCACAGATAAACTATGCTTCTTCCTATCAAAGATATATTCCTTTGTACCTTCTCGAGGACATCCTCTTTTGATTATTCTATTTGCTCTCAGGTTTCAGCAATCTATCCCTTTCCATTGAATCAGCCTAAAAGATTAGTATCTCAACTGGGCCACTACATAATAAATTGTGAATGATGAACTCTAGAGTTGAGCAAGGGAAGGGCAGAGAGGGGCACTCTATCTCCATCTTATAAATGCAACAAAATTTAAAATTTAATTTCATACTCCCCTCCAGTTTTTGCTCCACCTCTTTGCTCCCCTGCACAGCCAAATTTCTCTGAAGAGTCATATATTCATCTTTTTTTCACCCCGTCCCTCTTACTGGACCACATATACATACAATTATCATATCCTTGATTCATGATGTGAATCAGTGAGAATGCATCCTGATTCCCTTTAACCTTCAACCTACTATAATCTGCTCAAGTGCGTTGCTCTTGTCAGGGTCATTAAGTATTAACACATATAGTCGTCTCTTTGTATATCCATGTGGGACTGGTTCCAGGAACCCTCACAGATACCAAAATCCTTGGGTACCCAAGTACCTCACATAAAATAGTGTAGTATTTCCATATAATCTACACACATCCTCCTGTGTACTTCAAATCATCACTAAATTACTTATGATACCCAATACAATGCCTACACATCACTTCATTTACATGGATTCAATGCAGTACTCGGCACATGGCAAATTCAAATTTTGCTTTTTGGAACTTTGAGGAATTATTTTCCAAAGTATTTTAAAATCTGCAGTTGGTTGAATCCACAGATACAGAACTCATGGATACAGAGGGCCAACCAACTGTGTTGCCAAATCTAATATAAATAGACACTTTTCTCAACCTTCATCTTACTCAATTTCTCAGCAGTGTTGAACACATTAACTACATCCTCCTTGAAACAGTTCCTTTCGATTTTAAATTCCCCCTCTCCCCCAATCTCCTAGTTTTCTCTCCTTTACTCTGATGGTGCCCCTCTCAGTTTCCTTCACTGGCTCCTTGTCCACTACCTAATTTCTGCATGTTGAAGCACCTCTGGAAGAAGTTATAGGCCTCTGCTCATCTCTCTGAGTGATTTTATCCATTTCCACTGCTTAAAATGTGCTGATAATCCCTAAAATTTTATTAGTTCAGACTCTGGTTAGCATCTTTACCTGCCTGTTGTATTAGACTAACTTAAAATGAGTCCAGTTTCAAGCATGTTTACTGTCTTCTAACCTGCTCTTCCCCCATTCTTTGCTATCTTTATCTTCTCAAAATAGTCTTCCCTAGCACCCTGTTATTACTTATTACAACATGGAGGACTTGCCCTTTACACAACTTCTCACGTGTAATTTTATGGATATTTACTTGTTTAATGCCTATAAACTCCATGGACTGGTGCCACATTTATTTTATTCACCAATGTTTATATATGTCTAACACAGAAGCTTGTATAGAGTATTCAAATTATTGTTGAATCGATAAAGTGTCAGCCAAACACACATAAGTCAGGACTGCTTGTATATACTTTATCTTCTATTTAAGTTTTCATTTTCTAAAAATGTACCTCAATTTGCATGTCTTATATTTCCCCTTAAGTCATCTTAGTCTGTTATTACCTGAGGTGTTCGTTGTAATTCATATAAGCTGAGTTCCCATGTTTTGCTTAATGGTTGAGTTCCATTTGTCTGCACAGCCTGGGACATAGCTATAAACAACAAGGAGACAAAAACAGGTTTAGTATTTCAAAGGGAAGGCTACAGTCTGAATATATGTGTACCTCCAAAATCCTTACGTTAAAACCTAATTTCCAATGCAATGGTAATAACAGGTGGGGCCTCCAGACAGTGATTAGGTCAGAAGGGCTCTGCCCTTATGAATGGGATTAGCGCCCTTGCAAAGCAGCTTGAGGAAGCCTTTCTGATGTTCTGCCACACAGGGACAGACAGAAAGCACTATCTATGAGGAACAGGCCTTTACCAGACACTGAATCTGCTGGTATCTTGATCCTCAAAGCCCCAAGGCCCTCCCATCTCCCCACCCTCCCCCACGCCACTCCTGCAGCTTCAGTGCTGTCACCTCTCAGCCACTCACCATGAAGACTACTTCCTCCTCCCAGGATAGTGTGCCAGTACTATCACCAGGACCATCGACTGCCAGATCAACTGAGAGTTCTATGCCTCCTTCCATATACCTGTCCATACCTTACTACTTTGTCCTCAATGACATGGCTTTGAAGAATTTTAAACACATATTTTCACCAATCTCATGATGAGAGGGAACATGCTGAGAAAGTAATGACGCTGCACAACCAACAGAGGTGGCCTAATCTTCCTTCAAGATATCAAGAAACCAGACCATGATGCCTAGGAGGGTGGGCTGAACACAACGGAGTGTGCATTACACTTGGATAAAAGCGTGAAGTAGTCACTATTAAAACTACATGATCTGGGCCGGGCAAGGTGGCTCACACCTGTAATCCTAGCACTCTGGGAGACCCAGGCAGGCGGATCATTTGAGCTAAGGAGTTCGAGACCAGCCTGAGCAAGAGTGAGACCTCATCTCTACTAAAAAGAAAAAGAAAAAGAAATTAGCTGGACAACTAAAAATATATAGAAAAAATTAGCCGGGCATGGTGGTGCATGCCTGTAGTCCCAGCTACTTGGGAGGCTGAGGCAGTAGGATTGCTTGAGCCTAGGAGTTGGAGGTTGCTGAGAGCTAGGCTGACGCCACGGCACTCTAGGCCAGGCAACAGAGCAAGATTCTGTCTCAAAAGAAAAAAAAGAATAAAACTACATGATCTGGCCACTGACAAAAACGACCCCCACTTGCATGAATTCATAGAGATGTACAACCTGAAAGAGCAGGTGAAATCTATCAAAGAATTTGGTGACCATGCAACCAACTTGCCCTGACCATATAGAAACATAAAAATATTTTCTTTTCACACAGAAAATATTTGACCAACTGTTAAAGCTTTCTTTTCTCTTGCCTTTCCCATGTTTTATTTTGTTTTAGTTTGTTCATTTGAATCAAATTTCTTTATTTGAAAGAATGATACAAATTGAAGAACTTAAGTGGATATTTTGGTACAACTTACAGAGAAAACTTAAGGTAACCCCAAAATGCATGCATTGCATTGGTGACCAGGGAAGTCACCCCCATCGCCATGGGAAAGTCAGCTTAGCTTTTGTCATTACTCTCTCCCAAAATGTGCTTGTTCAGGAGGTACTCTGCCTTGCCAGATTCTGTTGTGCAGGCTCAGGGTATATAACTTGCACTTTGTAGTTCTGTTATATGTAAAGGGTAACTTCACATTTTGTTGTCAACAGAGTAGGCCCAGTTTGAGCTGGTCCCATGGTTACAAGACAAATTTCATTAGAAATTTGTGGATTCTCGGCCGGGTGCGGTGGCTCACACCTGTAATCCTAGCACTTTGGGAGGCCAAGGCAGGTGGATCGCTCAAGGTCAGGAGTTCGAAACCAGCCTGAGCAAGAGCGAGACCCTGTCTCTACTAAAAAGAGAAAGAAATTAATTGGCCAACTAAAAATATATAGAAAAAATTAGCCGGGCATGGTGGCGCATGCCTGTAGTCCCAGCCACTTGGGAGGCTGAGGCAGAAGGATTGCTTGAGCCCAGGAGTTTGAGGTTGCTGTGAGCTAGGATGACGCCATGGCACTCACTCTAGCTTGGGCAACAGAGTGAGACTCTGTCTCAAAAAAAAAAAAAAAAATTTGTTTAATCTAGGCTGGGCACGGTGGCTCACGCCTGTAATCCTAGCACTCTGGGAGGCCGAGGCAGGCAGATTGCTCAAGGTCAGGAGTTCGAGGCCAGCCTGAGCAAGAATGAGACCCTGTCTCTAGTAAAAATAGAAAGAAATTAGCTGGACAACTAAAAATATATGGAAAAAAATTAGCCGGGCATGGTGGCACATGCCTGTAGTCCCAGCTGCTTGGGAGGCTGAGGCAGAAGGGTCGCTTGAGCCCAGGAGTTTGAGGTTGCTATGAGCTAGGTTGACGCCACGGCACTCTAGCCCGGGCAACAAACAGAGTGAGATTGTGTCTCAAAAAAAAAAAATTTGTTTAATCTTAAATCCTAGTACCTGAGGGAAAGGCTGTCCAGATCACATGGTCTATAAAACAGTTTTATAAAACTGTCTTATGTTTTATAAAACATTCTTTATTCAAGTAATCAATTATGAATCACTTCTCTACTTCTTATGCAGTTATTATTATACTTGAGATAATAGCAGTTTAGATTCCTCTTTTTGACTTAATATAACCATTTTCCAATATGTTTTTCCAACAAAAACACTATGAAAACCATTCTAATGACCCACACAGTATTCCACAATATAGCTGTACAACCAACCCTTAATTATTCCATATTTTGCTGGACAAGTGTTATTTCCTTCTTTAAACATAATAATCACATGTTTTGTACTCTCACAGTATTGATGGGAAAATAAAATAATACAGATACTCTGGAAAAGTTTAGCAGTTTCTTTATAATCTAAATGTGCTGTCATCACAGGACACAGCTACTACTATACTCCTGGACATTTATTCTACAAAAATAAAAACTCATGTTCATACAAACCTTTACATGAATGTTTATGGCAACTTTATTCAAAATAGGCAAAAACTGGAAGCAATACAGCTGTCCTTCCAGGAGTGAATAGTCAAACAAACTCTATATCCATATTACGGATACAACTCAACAATGAAAAGAAACAAATAATATACCCAACTACTTAGATGAGTCTCCAGGGAATGGAAAAGTCAATCCTCAAAGGTCACACAAAGTATGATTCCGTTTACATAACTATTTTGAAATTACAAAATTATAGAAATGGAGAAGAGATTAGTGATTGCCAGGGGTCACAGACGAAAGCAGGTGAAATGGGGACTATAAAAGGCCAACATGAGGAGGGATCCTTGTGGTGGCAGAACTGTTCTATATCTTGATTGTATTGATATCAATATTCTCATTGTGATAGTGTATTATAGTTTTGTAAGAAGTTACCACTGGGAGAAACTGGGTAAAGGGAACACAGGATCTCTCTATATTATTTCTTAAAATTGCATGTTAATCTCTAATTATTTCAAAATAAAAAAGTTTAATTAAAAAACACACATCCTTTATATATATTTTTTTTCTATTTCAGATAATGTCCTTAGATTGCTGGATCAAAAGAATCAGCCATTCTTTAACATTTCATACCTTGTCAAATTATTTCCTGAAAAAGTCATGGCCTTCAACATTTCTCCCAAGATTGATTGTGTGGCCTTCAGAAATGTAACTCAAGCTTCCTTTCCTTTCCTCCCTACTCTGTGTTTACCTTTGTGTGACCACAGCATCCAACGCATGCTGTACTTATTAACCATGGTGCTTATTACTCAGTTTCACAATTGATGACCTGTTTCTATCCAACATGATTATAAATTCCCTGACACAAAGAATATCATCTTTACCTGGTACCTCCTGTAGTAGTTCAAGAAATGTTTACCAAATAATTAATGAATGAATAAATAAATACTATTAAAACAATCTCATCACAATTTTCTCTAGTCACTGCGGAAATGGTGGTACTGCCAACACATCTAAAGACAACTGCACTATAAGACCAATGTAATAGGAAAAGCAATGAGTTTAGCTGCATTTGGGGTGACATTCAAATGGGGCAATCCCAACAGAAAGATGGGAGACTTTTGACTGTTGACTCAGACTTTGGAATCATCTGCACAGAGAGGAATACATGAACAGTGGGAATAAGAAAAAGACAAACCGGTGAAAACACAAAGCAGGAGATAGGGGTTAAGAGTGGAAGGAAGACTTGACTCTCCATTCATTGTAAACTCTTTATCACTGTTTGATGTATTTTATCATCTAAAGCACTGTCCAAAAAAAATTTTTTAAATAAAATATCATAGAACTATACACATACACATAAAGATAGGAAAATCAGTATTTGCTATAACATTCATGAAGGAAAGGAAGAATGTAGAGGAACAGACTACAAATCAATTAATAGTAACCAACAAGCCAATAGACAAAAGGGAAAAAAATATTCTTAAACATATGAAAAGATTTTCAGCCTCATCCACAGTAAGAGAAATAAATGCAAATGGGAACTATAAGGATGTCATTTTTTTTTCTTAAAAAAATTGATTGTAGGCAAGAACATGTGAAACAAGCATTCTCACATATTACTGGTAGGAGTATAAATTGATACAACCACTATAGACAGCTATGCTTTGGTCCAACAAGACTACTTCTAAAACTGTCCTGTGTATATAATTACATGTGAAAATGACATCTAAACAAAGATATTTATCACAGTGTGCTTGGCAATAACAAATGCTGGACACAATCTAAGTGTTCATTTAATTAAAGGACTTTAATATATATTTTATAAATAAAACGTGTCCATATGATGGAATACTGGGTAACTGTGAAAAACAATGTGAAAATTAATGAGAGAAATAACAGATTTACTATGCAATAACAAGGACCAATTGGAAGTTGATCCCATTAATTTATAGTGGATTCGGCCTAGTTGCTGTTGAAGCAGAAGAATTTGATGTCCATTGTACCACAACAAAATAGATACACAAAAGATTTTTTTAAAAATTTTTAATCTGACTAAAAGTTAAATGTCCTTTAATGACCAAGAAAAACATGTTCTAAAAAAATATGGTTGTATTTGGCTTTGTACAATAAATTTGCCACTGAAAAGTAATATCTAACTGAAGTTTTACAGGTAATTAGATTTCAAAACACACCACAAGAGATCTCTTTTAAAAAGGAATTCTATGGTGAATACTTTGGAAAAATATATTTTTCTTATTTTGTCTGTTTTGTATCACATTTCTATATGATAAACTTATAGTACTCATAAGATGAAATGCTATTTCAACAGTTAACTCCAGTAGCCTGCATGCACATTTTCTAATTCTGCTTGATGGAAACTTTCATAATCAGTTTCCAGTCATGAGAGGCTGAAAGAGAAGGAAATCAGGGGAAAAAATACATTTTAAATCTTCCAAATGAACAGCGAGACACCAACCAAAATAATATTTATTACACTATTAGAATACCCATATTGCTCACTCAAGTATTTGCTCACAGAAAAACTGTTGCTGAAATTAAAATCGCAATGTTGGCTGTATTTTATGAACCACTATAGCACACTCACTATGTTATTTCTCCAGTTTTTAAGAAGAAATATCTTTAAAAACAACTTATCCATAAATGGTCCACAAATATTAGTATTATGCACACTCACACACCTGGTGACATTTCCTTCTATTAAAGCATAAGACAAGGCAAGTAGCTGCTACCTCTGGGAAATTTCTGCAACTGTAACCTGCCTGCAATAGCAAGAAAAAAGATATTTTCCCAATGTGGAACAGGACAGAGAGCATCAGCCATCATGAGGCTGTTTTACGATCTACCTGCGAGGACCTCTTGCAGGGGCAAATTCTCCAAAAGGAGGAGCTGCCAATAAAAGAAGGGGCACAACACAGCTCCAGAGAATCCAAGAAGGGTACCCTCAAAAGTGCCCTCAGAAGAATGTCATCTTTAAACATCAGCCTAACTCAGCACAAAACCAAATCATGACAGATAGAGCTAAAGTAAGAAAATTCCCTGCCCAGGAGCTCTAGGTTGCAGTGAGTTATGACTGCACAACTGCACTCCAGCTTGCGGGAGACGAGTGATATCCCATCTCTTTTGTACCAAAAAATAAAAAAATAAAAATAAAAAGAGAGGGAGAGAGAGAGAGAGAAAGAAGAAAAACAATGGTTGGGACAATGAGAAGAGCTGGAATGTTCAAATATCTGTAGATTAGAAGTAGAAATTGTATCAGTGAGATCCAAGAAAAAGGCAGAGAATAAATGCATCTGAAATCACAACATCTGGTTTCATTGGTATGTTTTCGATGGTATACACAAATTATACCCAAATTTCTCTTATTAACCCTAGATAACAAAAATATACAACATCACTCTTTCACTTTTTCCCAAGCCCACAGACAATTTTGGCTGATCCCGTCTTAGTTTTCCTTCCTGAGCCAAAAAGCTCTGAGAACTCTTCTCAACACTCTGTTTCAACAGATTGGAGTTGGTATGTGGAATGAAGCCTGTTTGATATTCTTAGGTAGTTTGCAAACAGAATTAAAAAACTCCAAATGTATGGCAATCTTCCGAAATTTTCATTGAAAACAAATTTCTCATACATGTCAATAACCTCTAAAAGACATTATGTCTAGCACCAGGCAATAATTGATATTAGAATAATGCTAAGACATCAAAAAAAATCCATATATTCTGTTTACGATGGTATTTGTGAAAGATTCCCACCAAAATTAGGTAAACTATATTAAAAGGACATATAAAGTACATCCTTCTTTTAAATGTAGAATGGTAAAGTTAGATGCCTTCCAACATTTTATTATGAAAAATTTCAAACATGCAGAAAAATACAAAAAATAGTATAATGATTGGGAGGGACGGGGTATGCACAAAACAGTGTAGTGTAAGTCCCAGTCCAAAGCAGAAGGCCCTAAAACCAGAAGCCACAATGTCCAAGAACAGGAGAAGACGGAGGTCTCAGCTTCAGAAGAGGAAGCAAATCCACCCTTTCTCCATTTTTTTGTTCTATTCAGGCCTTCAAAAGATTGTACGATAACCACCCAAACTGGTAAGGGTGGCCTTCTTTACACAGTCTACAGATTCAAATGCTGTCTTCTGGAAGCACCCTCACAGACTCACCCTGAAATGATATCTGCCAGCATTATTTCATCCTTTACGCCAGTCAAGTTGACACATAAAATTAAACATCACAACAGTCTCTTTTATTTGCTTAATAAACATATTAATTCTTAATTTATGAACTGTTCAACATTACAAATATACATGTTAGGCTGACCCAGAAACATCAACAGATAAACAACCAAACTGGCTTATTTTAATGTTCCAATAAGCTCATTAAACCTGGCAAGAAAGGTAAAGTTAACAGGGCACCAAAGTATAATAAGACAAACTGACAGAATCAGGGTGCACAATGACATCTGCTCCATACCCCACACCCTCAAAATTGTTCAAGAGGAACACAGCAATAATTAAAATCAACGAAAAATGGGAGTCAGAATTTAGAAATTTTCTTCATATTCTTTCATGTCAAAGGAATGCTAGTACACATTTAAAAAACATGTTATAGAAGTCATTAAACCATGATAAAGAAAATAGCAAATTTATCTTAAAGAATTTCTGAAGGCTATTAAATTCTAAAACCAGCAATGTTAGATTACCCTGCGAATTAGAATTAAGATCAAGAATCCATAATGAAATTCCCACTGGAGCTATATCTAGGTCAGAGGAGCTGGCAGACATCTGGTGGCAAAAGAAAGAAATGTCTCACAAGTCTTCCAAGCAGCTCTCAGGATGACAACTCACCTCTAGCAGGTAGATCCCCTAGTGTAATGCATGGATCCGCTCTCATAACAAAATATTTGTGGGTTTTTAGAAAGAGTTATGCCAGAGTACCAGAATTCAAGTCAACAAATACCTGCCTTCCTGACATCAGTGGAATGCTTCCCTTGAGATGATATCAAATCTCAAAAATGAAGATGGGAAAAATTACATCCTAGTATAACACAGAATTGTTTAAGATACTGAGTCTCACTCCATTGCCCATGCTAGAGTGGAGTGCAGTGGTGCAAACATTAGCTTCCTACAGCCTTGAACTCCTGGACTCATCAAGCAATCTTACTGCTTCAGCCTCCGGAGTAAATGGGACTACAGGCATGCACCACCATGCCTGGCTAATTCTTAAAATCTTTTTAGAGATGGGGTCTTGCTATGATGCCCAGGCTGGTCTCAAATTCATGGTCTCTAGCAATCCTTCCACCTCAGCCTCCCAAGTTGCTGGGATAATAGGCATGAGCCACTGTGCCTGGCAAAAACTAGCTTATTTAGTTATTCCTCAAATATGTACTGTGTACTTCATTTACATAATTTCATTTTTACTAGGCATTATGGAGGACATCCTGAATATGCCAAAATATAAGGAAATTCCAAATGTAAAGTGAATTCTCATTTTCCCAATAAGCAGTTTTAAATCTAAGCTTTTTGGCACATAAATACATAAACTTTTAAGAGGATAGAAGACAGTCAAAAACGTTTAACTTTCTCCACAGCAGAAAGTCAAACCTCAAGAAATTATTACACTCAAATCAAGAGTACACACTAGGCTGGGCGCTGGGGCTCACGCCTGTAATCCTAGCACTCTGGGACACCGAGGTGGGCGGATCGTTTGAGACCAGCCTGAGCAAGAGTGAGACCCTGTCTCTACTGAAAAAATAGAAAGAAATTAGCTGGACAACTAAAAATATATTTTAAAACATTAGCCGGGCATGGTGGTGCATGCCTGTAGCCCCAGCTACTTGGGAGGCTGAGGCAGTAGGATTGCTTGAGCCTGGAGTTTGACGTTGCCATGAGCTAGGATGACACCACAGCACTCTAGCCTGGGCAACATAATGAGACTCTGTTTCCAAAAAAAAAAAAAAAAAAAAAAGTGTACATACTAGACTTTCACTTTCAACTAAGATAATTTACTGCCTTCAGAGTTTCCAGGCCCCACTACAGGGAGCAAGAACCCAGGTAAACTCTGACAAACTCCTGGAGTTTGGCAGAACAAGATGAAAACCCAGGGAGACCAAGGTAAGTAAATTTGGAAGACCTAGAAATAAAGGAGAGAGGAGTACACAGAAAAACAATACCACAGATCTCCTCCCGATGAGTATTCAGCAGAGTAGCCAACAAATGTCGGTGGGGCATGGTGGCTCACACCACGAATCCTAGCACTCAGGGAGGCTGAGGTGGGAGGATCACCTGAGGTCATGAGTCTGGGCAACACAGTTTTTTTTTTTTCAAAAAAAAAAAAAGTATAAGAAAATCATCTGAGGGTGAGGAAAGAATCATCCAAAAGGATTAGAGAAAACAGTACCAGGCACTCATACAAGTAGGGAAATAGGGCCTGTTTCCAACAGTAAGACTACAAAATTTCATTAATTCATGGGATGTTGCTAATAACAAGGGTCCTGCCGCTGCAGTAAGGAATAATTAGCCCCACATTCCTCTGTTTCTACCTAACAAATCTTAAAAGATCCCAAAAGATCAAACAATGTCCAGGTAATTTAATTTTATCCTAGAAGGAAGATCAAGAATATTTATAGAAATATAAAAAAATAACCAATACCAAACAAGTTAAAATTAATGTCTGGCTTCTAATCAAAGATTGCAAGGCACGTAAAGAAACAGGAAAACACGACTCATGATGAGGAGAAAAATCAATCAACTGAAACCAACGCAGACTTGAAACATGTTAAGTTAGGAGATAAGAACCATAAAACATTTGTGGTAACTACATTCCCTGTATTCAAAAAGTATAGACATGGAAGATATTAGAAAGACAAGCAAAACTTCTAGAGATGAAAGCTACAATATCTGAGACTACAAACACAATGGATAGAATTAATGGCAGATTAGACACTGCAGAAGAAAAGATAAGTGAACTTAAAGACATATCAGTAAGAATTATCTAAAATAAAACACCGAGAAAAAGAATAAAAAACAATGAAAAAATCATCACTGAGCTGTGAGACAACTTCAAGCAGCTAGGCTGCTGCATTACATATACATGTAATTCCAGTATCCAAAGGGAGGAACAAAAAATTTGAAGGAATAATGGCTGAAATTTTCCAAAATTTGACCTAAAGGATATCCTTGTTGAGGACATTTACTAAGAGAGGCCATAATCTGGGATATAAAACAACTTTTGACAAACTTAAAAGGATTCAAATTATACAAAGTATGTTCTTTGAACACAACGCATTGAATTTTAAATCAACCACAAAAAGATCTCTGGAGAATCCCAAATTATATGGAGGAGTTAAATAACACACTTCTAAATAACCCATGGGTCAAAGAAGAAATCATAAAGAAAATTAGAATATATTTTCAACAGAAATATAATGAAATAACAACATACCAAAATTTGTTCGATGCCCTAAAGCAGTATTTATAAGAAAATTTATAGCATTAAAGGAAGTCTATAATCAACAACCTTAACTTCCACCTTAAGAAAATAGAAGAATAAGAGCAAATAAAATCCACTGTAAACATAAAAAGAAACACAATAAAGAAGCAAAAAGAAAGAAAGAAAACAAACATAGGGAAAAAACAGTGAAAACAAAAACCAGTTCTTTGAAAAGACCAATAAAATTTACTAATCACAGGCCACATATAACAGATGGAAAAAAATGAGAAAGGTAGCTGGGTGCTATAGCCCACATCTATAACCCTAGCACTTTGGGAGGCTGAGGCAGGAGGATCACTTGAGACCAGGAGTTCAAAACCAGTCTGAGCAACATAGCAAGATCCCATCTATACAAAAAAAAATACAAAAATTAGCTGGGCTCGGTGGCACACACCTGTAATCCCAGCCACTTAGGAGATGAGGGCAGGAGGATTGCTTGAGCCCAGGAGATCAAGTTGCAGTGAGCTATGAAGATGCCACTGCATTCCAGCCAGGGCAACAGGGTGAGAACCTGTCTCAAAAAAAAAAAAAAAAGGTGATAGCATTAGAGATTCCACACATATCATAAATAAGGGAATATTAGGACCAACTGTCTGTCAATAAATTCAACAACTTAGTTGAGTTTTTTAAATCCTTAAAAACATGGACCACTAAAGCTTACTGAAGAAATTGATAACCTGATTAGTTCTATGTCTATTAAAGAAACTGAATTTGTAGTTATAAATCTTCCCACAAAGAAAACTCTATGCCCAGATCGAGTATTTAATTCTACCAAATATTTAAGAAAGAAATATCAATCCTACATAAAATCTTTCAGAAAACAGAAGAGAAAGGAATATTTTCCAACTCATTGTATGAGGTCAGCATTACTCAGATAACAAGACCAAAGACAAGAAAAGACCAATTACAAGACCAATTACAAGAAAACTACAAATATCCCTCATTAACATGTATATAAAAATTCTAAACATTGCTTAGTAAACTGATCCTAACAATATATTAAAAAGATAACGTGACGTGACCAAAAAGTGTTGCTGAACCCAGAAATACAAGGTTGCTTTAATATTTGAAAAATCAATTTGTATAATTCACTACATGAAAAAAATATGATCATCTCAGCAGATGCATAAAAAGCATTTGACAAAATCCAACATCCATTCAGGATAAAAATGCTTAGCAAACAGAATAGAAGGAAATTTCCTCAAACCAATACAGGGCATCTACTGAAAAATCTATAGATAACATTATACATGATGGTGAAAGACTATACTTCCCCTCAAAATCAGGAACAAGACAAGGATATCCATTCCCATCCCTTCTGTTCAACATTATACTGAAGGCTCTATTCAGTACAATAGGCAAGAAAAACAAAAAGTCATCTACATTGGAAAGGAAGGAGTAAAACTACCTTCATTTGCATGTGATATGCTCAACAACACAGAATATCCAAAAGAATGTACCAAAAAATTTCAAGAACTAAGAAGTAAATTTAGCAAAGTTACAGGAGTCAAGATCAATATAAACTAGCAGCATTGGAAACTGAAATTTTAAAACTGTATCATTCACAATAGCATCAAAAAAATAAAAATGATAAACTTGACAGACGATTTATACATTAAAACTACAATTTATTATTGAGAGAAATTAAAGAAGACTTAAATAGATATACCATGTTCATTATGGAGTACTAAATTTTTTTAACATGTCAAGCAGTTTTAAAATTTATATAGAAATGTTGGCTGGGCGCGGTGGCTCATGCCTGTAATCCTAGCACTCTGGGAGGCCGAGGAAGGTGGATTGCTCAGGGTCAGGAGTTCAAAACCAGCCTGAGCAAGAGCAAGACCCCGTCTCTACTAAAAACAGAAAGAAATTAATTGGTCAACTAAAAATATATAGAAAAAATTAGCCGGGCATGGTGGCGCATGCCTGTAGTCCCAGCCACTTGGGAGGCTGAGGCAGAAGGATTGCTTGAGCCCAGGAGTTTGAGGTTGCTGTGAGCTAGGCTGACACCACGGCACTC